>MJUU01006747.1:190915-223902 GCA_002080025.1 Modiolus philippinarum | reverse complement strand
GCGGTATAAATCCCTCCACAAAGGCAATAAATCACATGCGGTATAAATCCCTTAACAAAGGCAATAAATCACTTGGGGTATAAATCCCTCCACAAAGGCAATAAATCACTTGCGGTATATATCCCTCCAAAGACTGGAGGTTTCTTCAAATGCTTTAATTTCAAAATATCAGCTAAAGAGTGTTAATATATGAATAACATATAGCTGGGAGGTGTAACCCCGAGAAAACATTGTCAACCGATGCGAAGCAGAGGTTGAGAATGTTTTTCGAGGGGTAACAATCTGCTCTGTCACCCTCCCAGCTATATGTTATTTATTTTATTATACTGAATTTTACTTTGTAATCAATCGTAACTTCGGTATCTAGTTATTTATTGAAAATCACTGGACCATGAACAGAGGGTAACATTGCAAAAATTGTTACCCTCTCAGCCATATGACAATTTTAGTGAATGTTACCCTGGCAGCTTTAATAAAAATCTTACATATGATAGATTGAATTGTCAAATTAGTTTTTGTTAAGGAAAAATCTTCTAAAGTATTATAATAAAAACTATTCTATTACTGTCTTCGTATATTTGTTTTTTTTTTTCAGTTGTATTCTTGACACTGACTCTTGGCCTGTCGTCTGTTATCATTATTATGACCGTCCTCATTATAAGATTACACCACAAACCATCACATTATCAGGCACCTGCTTGGATGTATACATTTGTTAATCAATGTAAGAAGATCACAAGTAAAGAACGGATTACCAGACAAACCAGTATTACAACACTTCAAAGGAATGGTGGAAATTGTGGCGAAAGAAAGGCATGGCCAGCAAACGACCAGAATGACAATTATAGAAGACTTAATAACCAGGAATTGGCAGCATTTTTTGATAAATTTTTCTTCATGGTGTTTACTACTCTATATGTTATTGTTGTTGTCAGTTTCACAAGTGCTTTAAGCTTGTCTGTTTAACTTCGAACTAGATATATGATCTTACATAAAAAAGAGAGTTTAAAAGGTTGACAAGTAAAGTAAAATATGTGAAGGATAGACCTTATTAGCCCACAATGTAACTTCAATGAATACCATATCATCATTGAAAATGATAGCTCAAATACTGTTTATCGAATTAAAATCATTTTTCTTTAAAATGTTTTATTTTAAATTTTGTTCTTGCATGATTAATGGTTGTATTTCAGATCGATTTTTCTTGTTGAAGTCAAATAAAAAATAGCGATGATACCATTTTTGTTCTTGAATGTTATGTTTTTGAAATAATGTTATTTGAAAATTATTTCTAGGGCCAATAGGGTTAAACATTAAGCGTGCCTGCTGAGGTTAGAATTTTTACGTAAAAATGGCACCATATACACAAGTCTATTCAGTGCACATCAAATAAAAATACCTGGGAAAATTTCAAAAAGAGAACAACATCACAAAGAATCTTAGCGAAAAGCCGAAATCAGCAAAGGGCAGAATCATTTTAGACATGTTACCTTATTTGTCCTGAGAAAATATTTTACAGCGTTTAAGATAGAAAGTGTATTTTGCAATGATGTGCCTGTTACCATGATTGTGATTTTTAATGATTTATGTCAAAATTACCAGTTAAATCCTCATACAGCCAATTTAATTAAAAGTATTAATCTTAGAAATCAGTTGTGCTGCATTCTTTTTGCCATCCATGAGGAAAATACTAGTAGTTGAATTTTTTTTATACCCGATATAGATATACATGATACTTAATAATTGTCAGGATGTTGCCTCGAATATCTTTATATAATATTTAATTAAAGGTTAAAAATTGCTGATAAAAAAGTGTATTTTTCAGATATTCAGGGTTGATCTTTGGTAGATATGCCAACTACGGCCCTTTGGAGTAACTATTCAACTTTTAAAAACTTTTTTCTTTAGCATTGCAGCTTCAACATTAATTTTTCCAATAGACAATCTGGATACTTATGGGGATTTTTCAGTGTGTGCAACTTGTGGCAGATTTGTGTTGGACAGGCTAAAACAAGGGTAAGTTCAGATGATTGAGACAATTCTAGTCAGAACTTTTTATTTCAGTTCCAATATTAAGATTATTTTTTAAACAATCTCTGATTAAGATAATAACTAAATACTGAAGTTACTGTGAATTTACTTTCTGCATATGCGCATTTCGACAACTTATGTCTCTTCAGTGCAGATAAAATCTAAACGTTTGGAAGACCATAAATTCAAAAATTAATAAAAACTTATAGAGAAAATATGAAAACAATTCTGCATAGCAGTTCCAGAGAAACTGAATACCCAATTTGTAAGCGTTATATGGCAGCCATCTGGGAAATGCCGACCAGTTTGAAAATTTTAAGCACACAGCATATAAGTTCAGAAGGTGGTCAAACTTTGTGCAAGGTATGAAATAACTAAATACCGAAGTTACTGTGAATTTAAATTCTGCATATGCGCATTTCGACAACGTGTGTCTCTTCAGTGCAGATAAAATCTAAACGTTTGGAAGACCATAAACTCAAAGATGTTTAAAAGCTGATAAAGAACAAATAACCAATATGATCTAAATTTGGAGCCAAAATCAGCTAAGGACAGAGCTTTGCATGAGGGAGATACTGCTTAGTTTTCAACAAAATTTACAAAATTTAGATATTGTAAGGGTCCAAATAGAATCGGTTTTCGGGTCAGCACCGGAGTACTGACTACTGGGCTTGTGAATACCCTCGGGGACTAACAGTCCACCAGCAGCGGCATCGACCCAGTGTTAACAAATAACTAAATACCGAAGTTACTGTGAATTTAAATTCTGCATAAGCGCATTTCGACAACTTATGTCTCTTCAGTGCAGATAAAATCTAAACGTTTGGAAGACCATAAACTCAAAGATGTTTAAAAACTGATAGAGAACAAATAACCAAACCATTGTATGAAGAAGAAATGTAGAATAACAACATATCACTCTGACTTCGTCTTTGGTGACATGAAATAAATGTTGGTTATACTACCTTATCGATAATCCGTCATTACCCAGCTAAACAGTAGATGGAGGAAAAAACAAAATTAAACCTCCCCTTCCATTGTGGCAGTGTCAGTAGTTTCAGAATATAACATACGAAAACACTTGTCGGAACTTTTCAAAATTTTAATTGCTAAACTTGACGATGATATTCCATATGATGTTTTCCACATCTTCTTGAACTTTGTCATGTCAGCCCATATTACTGAAACGAAGACAATTTTATTGCTTACAGATTTATTTCTTTGTTTTGACCTGTCATGTATATCGACATTTTTGTTGCCTCTATACTGTAATGTTTTTAGATATTACTCTTTTATGCATTTTTGGGGTATTTGACGACGTCCTAGTATTAGGATAGATAAACTTTAAGATAGAATTAGACTTCACTTCGTTGTATCTAAAACATATGGTAGGTGTAATCGCTGTTATTGTCTCTGTACGTTATTAAGGCAAGCCAAAGTTGGGATCAAACAGCAAAAAAAAATAAATAAATTAAATAAAATAAAAAAGAATAAAATAAAATAAAATGAAAAAGAAAAAAAACCAACAAAAACAAATAATTAAAAACCAATGACAGCATAAAACAAAAACATTATGAAAGTACACATCTAACTTATATTTTCAATTTTATTTTCTCTACAACCTTATGCCTGTTATGAGTTTATAGAACTATGAACCGCATTAATTATAACATAACATTTGAATGTGCATTTGTCTCTTGAGAATTATATTCCTTGATTTTATCAACTGTAATATAATTTTGTTAGAATTTATGCAAACATTAACAACATTGTCGGTTTGTAGTATAAATTATTCATTAATTAGTTTGTCTAAAGTGTGAATCGATTACCATTATGCACAATTTTTGTCTCTTTTACTGTTTAATGTTTCTGTGTATAGAAAATGGTGTTAAAATGTCTATTTAATTGGTGTTGTTATATCTGGTTTGATTTTAGTACTTCTTATAACATTTCTAAGTATATTGTTTCATGTCTTTGACAATGTTATGCATTAATATACCTTCCTTGACCTTGTACCTGTGATGTTACAACGGCAGCAGAATACCGAAGGAACAAAGGAGTAAAATTTACAAAAATTGAAGTCCAAAGACATGGCCAAAACACAGAAAACAATGACGTCATATACAGAAATCATTGACGTTAGACAGATACAAAGCACAGAAATAGAAATTACAACATTCAAATCAAAGGCAATAACTGTAACTATTCTTTTTTCATCCTCTCAAAAGAAGTTAACTCTTAAAATTTGGGCTTCCTTTCTTGTATATATTTTAAAGATTTTAAATTTTATTTCCTTATTCTCCATTAACGACAGCTACACAAACGTTCTTACTCTTTCTAAATTTGAAAGGATGGATAGAAATATGTGCATTTCAAAGGCCAACAGGAATTTTGGTATAACATGTTCCAATGTAACCGATAACATATGAAGTTTAAAACTGTAATACTAAAATTTAAAATCGGACATACAAGTCAAGTTATTACATTATTTTTTATTATCAGAGGACCGATGCTACTGTTAGTGGACTGTTAGTTCCCGATGAAATTCACTAACACATTAGTCAGTACTTTGGAACTGGTCATATAACCAATTTTATTCAAATACTTGAAATATGTTTATTTTACAAAATATCGTTTAAACCTAAGAAGTATTTCAATCTTACATATCTATGTCGTTTGCTGGCGTTGACGTTTCAATTTTACCTTATTGGTAATTTATTTTCTATCAGCGTTTACACATATTTCGTTTTATTGGTTTCACGTTGCCGTGATCTGATCTGTAGTTAAGCAAAATTTATTGTTTAAATGACCATCTGCAGAATATAGACTTTATTGTTGAA
Source organism: Modiolus philippinarum (assembly GCA_002080025.1). NCBI lineage: Eukaryota > Metazoa > Mollusca > Bivalvia > Mytilida > Modiolidae > Modiolus > Modiolus philippinarum. The sequence goes on along the minus strand of MJUU01006747.1, from coordinate 219,031 downwards.
TATTGGTGAATATTGTTCACCTCTGGTTGAAGACCCTCGAGCGACATCAAGATATAGACAGGAATAAAAGCCCTTTGATTTCACTTTTACTAATTTCCCCTTTCCTGACGGCGACGTTCCCCTAGCTCCATCCTACGGGGTGTATGTATCTCATATTGTACGATTCGCCCGCGTTTGTTCTACCTTTGACAATTTAATTGAGCATAACCTTACTCTCACATCAAAACTTTTACAAAAAGGTTACAAATTTCATGAATTATTTTATACTTTAAAAGTTTTACAAAAGATATGGGCGTTTGATGTCTAGATATGACGTAACTCGCAAATAGCTAATTACGAAAGGCATTTCTATCATCAATTTTATGGAAATGTTGTTGAAAATGTCAAAAAGGATTAAATATCCATTCTTTACATAGTAGTGGATATCGACGAGATATTCTGATATCCAGTGACCTGAAGACCTTACTTATACTTGCCTCTCACTGATAGGGCCGATGTCTTCTGAAATACATGACGACTCTTTACCAAACCCTTAGGGGAGTTTTGAGTTTGATTTTTCTTCCGCAGTGCGGCAGTATTTTACCAGCAGACTAGGTTCTTTGAGCTAGTCTGCAGTTAAGAGGCGAGCACCGTTTGAACCATCGAAATTACGTTTTGTCATGTGTTTTTTTTCCAAGATTGTGGTCATTGAGTTAGTAGTTTACCTTTATTGTTTTTATTCGCATGTTTATAATACTATTGGGAAACGGAATTGGAAAAGGGGAGGTTTGGGTACCCGTAAACCGGTTTAACCCTACCACTTGTTTTTTCTAGTGCCGGTACCAAGTCCGGCTATCCCTAGTTTCTATCGTTATATATGTTTGTCTCTTGTCTCCATTATTGTTTTTCTGGTGCAGTTCTCTTGTTAATTGTGGCATGTGATTGTAGTTCCCGGCCATTATAGGTGTTTACTGTTATCCCGTTTTTGTAATTCTGTATTTAAATAATTTTTTGCTTTAAAAAGTATTATAAAAATCTAGTTTTTTGCTTGCAAGAATCACTTTGCCAGATGCTTGATATAGTCGCAGCTTTAGATTTTCAAATTTTATTTTAAATATATAACTATATAACTATTTACAATTTCCGTTTATGAACAATTTGTAATTTTACATTTTTAGTTAGCTTTTACAATACTTAAGGTCACTCGCTTTTAAATTTTAAGGGTTGAAGTGCCTATGCATTATCTTCGATATCAATTTAAAACTTGCGATAAGAATTCAGACAACCAAAGCTTAGAACAAGAAAATAACCCTTGTAGAATCTTAATATAAAGTTGAATTCTTGCACCTTTATAAATATATGTCGGCATGAAATAACTGATACACCTGTTTGAACTTTGAGATAACGGGCTTATTTTGAGACCAATAGTAGTTTTCAAGAATGATCCTATGAATATTTACTGTGAAAAGATTCCCCAAGCGAGAGATTCATACTCTTTTTATATTTCAGTGTGAATTACTTGTTCTTGAGAGAATTTCTCATATTGGTACATTATCATAATTTCAAAATGTTATTCTGACCACCTGTTTAGTTTCCTCCATTTGCATTATTTTATTATTCCAAGTTTTCTAACTATTGACTCAATGAGAGCCCTGTGGTTGTTTATATGTTGTGGTCTTTTCATTGTGCAACGCATTACAGCAAACGTAAGAAAACTTTGCCGTGTTGACGATCCCGCATCTATGACATATAATAACATGGATGTAGCATTGCTCGACATCTAGCAATGAATTCCGCTCAAACCAGTGCTGGGCGTCGTCTTGAACTTACTATGGGAAATGAGCACAGCTCATTGTCGAAAGTCTCATTGTGACGTCAAGATGACGAACAATAATATAAGCGTTGTTCTGTGCTTGTTTTTACCATGTTACTCTTAAAACACGTGTAAAGCATGACGAAATTTACTGTTTTTATGCGACTTAGGTAAATTTGTATTTTGTAGTGACTTTGTGTCATGTGCATGTACTCCTTTCATTGATGGTCATCATACGGATTTTCCACTACACTGTTAAAACGAAATTTTCAGCTGTGATGAGTTATATTCATATTTCCTTATTCGGAACTCTCTAGGAAGGCTTTGAAGGTATGCTGCACTTTTGATATAATGTTGATGAAATATGATTCTTTTTTGGAAAATATTAGGTTTCCAGTTAAGCGGCGAGCACTTCTTGACCCATCTTAAAAATATATTTGTTACCCTTTCTCTTTTAAAGGATTGTAGTCATGGAATCAAAAGCCTTCCTATTATGGGTTTCATTCGTATGTTTATTATACTATGAGGAAACGGGACAGAGAAAAGGGAGGTTTGGGTCACCCATAAACCGGTTTAACCCTACCACTTGCTTTAGCTATTTCCGGTACCAAGTCCGGCTGTCCCGTGTTCCTGTCGTTATTTCCGTATGTCTTTTGTCCTTTATTTGTTGTTACTTATTGTGCAGTTCCATGGTACATGTGGCATGTAACTGTGTTTTTCTGCCATTGTAGGTGTTTTCTGTTATCCTTTTTATTCTATTTTTCATAGAGGTTAATATTGAGATAAATTGTCCAGACAGATTTGAATATGTTAAATAAACTGATTGTGTCTAACCTTAACACAAAATATGCGAAAATTTTGAAACATGTCATAAGAAGTTGTTAATAGCCTAAATTGATGCAAAACATGTATTCCCGAGTTCCTATTGTTATCTATGTTCGTCTTTTGTCGTTTTGTTGTTTTGCTTGTGCGCTTCCCTGGTTGATTGTGACATGTGATTGTAATGTTCGGCCATTGTAAGTGTTTCCTGTTACCTTCCTTTTATCAATGTATGGCGAATTTGCGGTAAAGATTGAGGTTTTAGTCAGATTGCGCCACAATATTAGCCAAAAACAACTGTTAGATAATATTTCGATATCTAACATTGAATTGCCACTTTAAAGCCATTTTATGATTTTGTGCAAAATGAGACGGATAAGTGTTTGACATAGTTTGAAAACATCAAATATAGGCTGATTTTTACAGGAATTTGTCACTGTTTTGGATATATGTTCAATGTTTACAAATTTCATGTCTGCAGTGTCTCGAACAAAAGTGACAGTCTTATTTAAAAATCAATCTGATTTGTATATTATAATTCTTCAAGCAGGGATAGCGCTTATCTATGCAACTTGATACAAACATGAACCTCAGAATTAAAACATTTCATGCAGCTCCTATACAAAACATTGCAAACATTGTAAAATTGTCATTCATTGTCAACACAAGAGCCAAGTCAAAATTTTATCATCTCATTTTGAATTTGCCACACCTTTACAAGTTTGCATTTATATTATGTTATTTGCTTAATGTATTTAATACCCATAAGGAAAATAAATGTACATGGATGGATTTTTTTCTTAGTTTTAATATCATCGTTGTACCTTTTCACCTTTTCAATTCATCTTAAGTGATATGTGGTACATCTAAAAATATCAAGGTCAAAGGTCATTGGTCACTTTATACTCAGACCTTGTTACTGAATTAATTCAGAAACCATCACAGATAGTTGATTAAATGTAATGACAAAAAATGTGTGTTTTGTTGATATCTACATTCTGACATGATTGTCCCAACCGTTTTGAGCTTATGGACCAAAAACCGATTTTTGATGTCCAATTTTTGGTTTTTTGCTTATAGCTCAAATACCGTTGAACATACAAAAACATATTCAATGAACAAAATGTTCAGGAACATGTGACCTTCAAAATGAGTTCAAGGTCACAGTCAAAAATTTGTTTTCATGTTTAAGAATCAATAAATGTACGTATCAAGCTTAGAATGTTGGTCTTGCCGATGGATCAATAATGATACTATAATGACGCAACTTCAGGGAAAGACCTATCAATTGTTCTTCGAACAATTGACATACTAGTTTTTTGTTTTTGTGTCCATATTTAACATCTACAAGTGATGGCCCTTAATCCACTCTGGCTTTTGCTAGTGCCGGTACCAAGTCCGGAAGCCCCGACTTCTTATCGTTATTTACGTGTCTTTTGACTTTTATTTGTTGTTTTCCTACTTGTGCAGTTTCTTGATTTTTTGAATAGTGATGCCAATGAGAGGACATTTGAAAAAGAATGCTATTTTCTGTAAATACTTTTGAAATTAACAGAGACACATGATAAAATTCACCAACTACACTGGTGGATGTTTTAATATCACACTACTTATTAAGCCAATCAGAGCTTCGACCACAGCTCTTGTAGAATCTTAATAGAAATTTGAATTCTTGCACATTTTAAAATATATGTCGGAATATAATAATGATACACCAGTTTTGACATTGATATTTGATGCCAAAGGTAATTGATTAGAGTGCTTCTTTGGATACCTATAATATGGGTTTCTGGTATACTATAAATGTGCAATTTTCAGCTGTGATAAGGTATATTTATATATTGGGGGTTTCCCCATCTTCGGAACTCTTTTGGGAAGCTTCAAATGTATGCTGAAATTTTGATATGATGTTGACGACATATGCAACTTTTGTAACATATCGGGTTTCAAGACGGTTAAATTTGAGATAAATTATCATATCTGAATACAGAAAACTTCAGTCAAAAATGATATAGAAGAACACCCTTACATTCTCAAATTGATTTATGAATGATGATTTGGTATTGGGATAAACCATTTTAAACGGCTCTAGTTTCTTGCCCTTGTTTAAAGAATAAAACAATAGGCAAAGCAGAAAGGAGGTCGTAAGAATAATTCACTTATTGGCAAAGTCTTCAAAAGGGAGACTATTATACATTAATGAACATCTAAAGAAGACAATATGTATTGATATTTCTCATCCTCGATTTTATGGAAATGTTGTTAAAAATGTCAAAAACTGGTCAATAATCCAGAAAAACTGGGACGTAACTTACATTCTTTACATTATAGCTAATATCGACGAGATAGTCTAAACAAATCCATTAAATTGGCTTTGGACTCTCACTGATACTGTCACTGCCTACTGAAATACATGACGACTCTTTACCAAACCATTCAGGGAGTTTTGAGTTCGATTTTTCTTCCGTAGTGCGACAGTGTTTTACCAGCAGACTAGCCGGCATTTAGCGGCGAGCACTCTTTTTGACACTTCTTTCAAAATTACTTTTTGTCATATGCTTTTTCTGTTCCAAGATAGTGGTCATTGAGTTAGTAGTCTACCTGTATTGGGTTTTATTCGCATGTTTATGATACTATAGGGAAACGGGATAGAGAAAGGGGAGGTTTGGGTACCCATAAACCGGTTTAACCCTACCACTGGCTTTTGCTAGTGCCGGTACCAAGTCCGGCTATCCCGAGTTCCTATCGTTGTTTATGTTTGTCTCTTGTTTTCATTGTTGTTTTTCTGGTGCACTTTGCTTGTAAATTGTGGCATGATAGTGTAGTTCCTGACCTTTGTAGGTGTTTACTGTTATCCTGTTTTTGTAATTGTGCTATATATCTAATCTACTCAATAATTGTCATAGAGATGATTGGTGATTATGGTGAATGCGTAATCATTTTCAATGAACTTGGTTTTATTCAATAAAAGATATAATATTCACTTATATATCATACAAATATATATTTACAGAAGAGAACCGAATATGACAACATAATTAAAGAATATAATACCTATTATATCAAGAGATTACGAAAATGGTCATTAATTTATTTATAATGGTTATTGTAAAGATGGAGGACTTTGTTCATTTTGAACACTTAAATTACTATATATTGAATGAAATTGTTGGACCTATTTAGTTATCTGATTGAATGTTTTGAATTGTAAAAAGAAAACCATCAACAACTTTGTTTGTAACTATTGTGTAGAAGGTGACTAGTACTGAACCATTTGATTAATTAGTAACCCATATGGGTTATTTGTTTCTACAGGCCATCAAAATAATTAAATGAAACGAGCAAACAATAAAAGAATATGGAGTACATTCACATTAGAAAAAGTCTTTACAAATACACGGTTAAACAAAGACAGAAGAATAAAAGGGAAGTGATGATCACAAAAAAAAACAAAGTACAAAGACATGGAAAAAAATGGCAACAGAGAAAAACAAAGACAAAACAAGGACGTGAAACAGCCACAAGGCACGGAAATAAAAAGGCGACATTAAAGACATATCCTACTATTTAAATTCCCAATAATATCTTTTTGATATTCCATCTGTACTTACTTTATGATAAAACCTTTACATAAATCTCAAAAAAATTAGGGGGTCACCGACCTAATTTCAGAGCTATGACGTCATCTTAATTTACCTGTTTTGAAGGTATCAATTATATACTATTTGGCCTATATTTTCACTATATTTCTAGGTTATAATGAACAAAAATTGTTTTCAATGTTTCATGGTGTATAGAAATCAATATACTATTATAAAAGGAAACAATATGCAAATTGTGGGCTAATCAGCATAATTTTTAATTTCCCGCGATTTTTGTTGGGCACTCATAATACGACAAAATCGGTGATCGCAAAAAATTGACCAATGATAATTTGATAATATTTTCACAGAAGATAGAGACTAACCTCCTCAACGGATTAAGTAAATAAAAAGATAGGGTCACCGAATCAGGGAAAAAGATATTTGCAAAAAACATGTCAGGAATGAAAATGGCGGGAATAATATGGCGGGTTTTTCTTCATACCGATAGCAATACCTATTTTATGGAATGGACTTGAATCGCAAAAGACGATCACAATAAATACCATATTTTTGCATGAATATGGAATAACATAAAGAGTGAGTGTCGTTTTCTTCTATTGATATGTAATCATAAATATACATTTACAGGACACAAAAATAGGATAAAACTCGTAAGGGGGAATTTAAGACTAATAGCAATATTTAACGAATATAAACACGTTAGAAATCATTCGTCGTTTTTCGAAATGAATTTTATTTTATTTTCTTTGATTTTATCAATTTCTGTAGGCGGGATTAATGAGGAAATAATAAAAGGGTGTAATAACTAAAAGGACACGTACATAATCCAGTTAACTTTAACTGTATTCAGATTTTGTACATAAGTAAAATGTTTTCTTTGAAATTGTAAATTTAATTAAATATAATATCAGAATCCGTGGAAACCTATTTAATGAAGTGGTTCACGCAGTATTTAATTAGAATGTGGCCTTTTTTATTCTGTGTGTTAGAACTGACCCTTACCAAGCTAACGTCGGTCTGTGTTACGGAAAGAAATTCGCGGGAATTTTGCGACGTCATAAATGAATTACAAAACATTAAAGCTCAAGTTCGCGGAAATTTTCTGACGTCATAAAAGATTTACGAAACAGTGACGTTCAAAAGTAATATGCGCAGAAACAATAGTAGGATTTGTCTTTAAGAAAAAGCACTCGTCGTGTGAAATCAGTGTGAATGCAAGCAATGGATGAACACTTCCATTGTTGTTCTTCATCTTCATGTCACAACGAGACCTTCAACTATGAGCTTTACTCATATCTCATACTAAGTTCAAGGCGGCCCTAAGCACCGGTTTAAGGGGAATTCATTGCTACTTGTGGAAATACGCCACATTTATTCTCTTCATTAAACATGGATGTGGTGCAACACGATATAAGCTATATTATTACGGAGCAGAAAATATCCTACATAATTACAAATGTAGAATATTGAACATTTATATGAAAAAACATAGGCATGAATATTTAACCTTCGTAAGAGATCTTGTTTTTAGTAGATCCACAGTTAATCACCGAACTGACATTTACATATTACGATCCAACACTGTTATATAGAATGACATGGCGGCAACGGATTTTTAAATAAGTATTGATTTATTTCGGAACTCTCTGATTTGGTACTGAAGAAAATATTTGAAGTTAATATAAAATTACTTGAAATAAACTCAAGTATCCATGTGTAAATGAATACAGCTAACTTTTGAATGACACAGATACATTTGATATTAAGCAGATTAACAATACCATTGAATAATAGAAAAAATGTCGAATCACTTTGTTCGTGTCGACGTTTTAATTACAATTTATTGATATAAATCATTCAGCTTCCAATGACTTGATAAAATTGTAATTATCTGTGCGTATTATTAAACTGTTAAAGGAAATTGTTTTAACATCAAAACAAAACATACTAGGGATTTTAATCTTTAATCTTCAGACTTTTTTGAACATTTTAAGAAATTAGCTAAGGCTACGGATACAGATGATGATGTTTTCGAAAAAATGACAACGAATGTGTGTTTGAAGAGTTGTTAGATGTGCCTATTACTATTGAAGAAATCCGAACAGTCATACGTAATTCAAAATGTAATAAATCGTCAGGGGCAGATAATTTACTAAATGCATATTTTAAAACTTTTCAAGATATTTTATTGCCTTTTCTTGTTAAAATATTTAATGTTATTTTGAATGTGGTTATATGCCAAAACAGTGGTGTACTGGAACTATTGTACCTGTGTATAAGAGTAATGATGTAAATTTACTGATAATTACAGAGGTATCACACTCAGTAGTTGTTTGTGTAAAATTTTTACTTCTGTTATTAATGAACGGCTTTTGAAATGGGCGGATGAAATGAAATTTTAACGGATGCCCAGTTTGGCTTTAGGCCGGGATATGCTACGACTGATGCAATTTTTGCTTTGAAGTCAATCATTGATAAATATTCAAGTACAAAGAAAAAATTGTATTGCTGTTTTATTGACAATAAAAGAGCTTTTGATAGTGTGAATAGAAATCTATTGTATGTAAATTAGCGAGATGTGGTGTTCGTGGTAAATTGTTTTCTGTTATAAAATCATTATATGATACTTCAGTAGGTTGTTAAATTTAAAGGAGAATTTTCTGACATATTTTCTGTAGAGAATGGTGTTCTTCAAGGGGAACCATTATCACCTTTGTTATTTTCATTGTTTTTGAATGACTTTGAAAATGAATTTATTGAAAGTTTATGCATTCCAGTGGAAATTAAAAACATATCTTTATTTTTATTGATGTATGGAGATGACACTGTTATATTTTCAGAGATTGTTGCAGGTCTGCAATCTATGTTTGACTCTTTGTTTAACTATTGCCAATTATGGAATCTCACTGTTAATATTATTAAAACTAAGATTGTAGTGTTTAGAAATGGTGGCAAATTAAGAAATGATGAGAAATGGTCATATAATAGTATGAATATTGAAATAGTTGATCAGTATCTATATCTTGGCGTTATGTTATATTTATAAAACACAATTAAATATTGCTGCTAAAGGTAGAAAATATCTTTCAATGTTGTATGGTAAAATGAAACGTATGTGTCTAAATATAGAAACCAAATTATATCTTTTTGATTGTTATATTGCACCTGTCATTTTTTATGGAAGTGAAATATGGGATTTTCATAAAGCAACTGAAGTTGAAAACCTGCATTTAGAGTTTTGTAAAACAACGGTAGTAGAATACCGAAGGAACAAAGCACAAGATTACACAAATCAAAGTCCAGAAACAAGGCAAAAGCAAGAACACCAAAAGACGGAAGACCAAAGACACCACATGCCTACAAAACACTCGAACGTTACATATACAACACAAAAAACTAAAGCACTAACAGTGTGAACTCTCAATAAACAAGAGTGACATCAGGTGCCCCGGAAGGGTAAGCATGTCCTGCTCTGCACACAGCACCCGTCACACGGCCAGTGATGCATATGTTTTGTAAGATCTGTTAGGTTACTGGTTGGTTATTGTCATTTTCTAACCCTGAGACAAAACCAATTGAGAGCCATGGTACGTGTTACTTCTCTAACCCTCAAACAGTACCAAGGTGAAATTTTGAAAAGCCTTTGTAATCACTTAAGTATTCAAACATGGACAAGGACAAATCCGTACCACAAACATTACTGACGAAGACAAAACTAAAATTTAACAAGACAACACTGAAAACTAAAGCACTGACAGTGTGAACTCCCATAAAAACCAAGAGCGACATCAGGTAAGCATGTCCTGCTCTGTGCACAGCACCCGTCACACTGTCAGTGGATCAATTCAGGGTAAAGTCGAAACCGGTAATGTCAAATCAGGGAAGACGCAAATCTAGCTGAAAATGTCAGTTTTTATTTGTGACACTGACATTTCATATCTATCTATGATGTCGTGGTGACGGCCATAGAATTTCTGAAGGGACGAAAGTAACAAAGGCTGAACATATCCCTGACTCAGCAGTTTTTGTGACAGTACTTTTGCTCTTTCCACAAAGTCACTGTATGTACTGCACATGTTTTAAAAGTTAAGAAGTCAACTGTTAGTATGATGGTATATTCAGAATTAGGAAGAATTCCTTTAATACTTAAACGTAAAATTAAGATAATTAAGTACTGGATGCGGTTATTACACACCAAAAATTGTATTTTAAAAACAATATATCATGATATGTATGATAAATGTAACTCAAATAATGCTTCAGGATGGTTGTATGATGTCAAATGTATGTTGTTTGAGTAAGGATTCGGTGACATATGGTGTACTCAACATGTATCAAATGAAGAGTTATTTTTTAGTTTATTCAAACAAAGAAGTATAGACATATTTGTTAAAGAAAGAAATGTTTTTTTTTAGTTATCTACAAAATGTTTTTTTATATAAGCACTTGGTTGATGGTTTTAGCATACAGTATTATCTTACAAAAAGTTTGTCTGTGCATTTTATTAAGTATTTATCAAGGTATAGATTGTGTTCCCATAAACTTAATATTGAAAGTGGTAGATTTATACAACAACCTAGGATAGAACGTTTATGTATTTTTTGTGACCAAAATGATATAGAGGATGAGTTTCATTTCATTCTAAAATGTCCAAAATATGATGATTTAAGACGAAGGTATATTAAAAGGTATTATTATACACATTCATCTGTTTTTAAATTAGTTGAATCGTTATCTACGCAAAATGTAAAGGAATTGTCGAATTTAGGGAAGGTTTGGAAATATGCTACAGAATTAAGACTACAATAAGTACTGTTTTGATATGTGATTTATTTTATATGCAATACGTCTTTCCTCCGATGCCATTAACTATACAATTATGTTATGTATATATATGTTATACCTATAAGCTGTATTGCTTTTGGTTCAATAAACTAACTAACTAAGAGATTTTAAGGAACCGTGTGTCAAGCCTACTGAATCAAAGAAATATATTCTTCATGGTTCATAATAAAAAATAACAGGTTCCATCAGATATATGATGAAGGTTTATAAAAGAATTGAATTGGAAGACTGTTAAACTCATTTTCAAAATAGAACGTGTTGCATACTTAATTGAAAGAAAATGCTGCCAGTTTGTAATTGCAATTACAAACGTTCCTGAATATTATCTATGAGAATTAACTAGAATAAAAAATGCCATGGTGAGAACTAATCATTATCCCCGCACTTTCGAATGAAAGTTCGGGGATATTGTCGTTGGCCTCGTCCGTCCGTCTGTCCGTCCGTCCGTCACAACTCCTTGCGACGCGAACTCCGAGCAAAGCTCATTGTTGAAGGCCTCATGGTGACTTCAAGATGAAGAACAACAATAAAAGCGTTGTTCCTTTGCTTGTTTTTTACCATGTATTTGTAGAGACTTTGTCTCATGTGCATTTACTCCATATCCTTTTATTCACCATGCTCCTACTTTTTTGGATTAAGGGTTTTAATTTTGTTATAGAACTGTTGCACATATGGTGCAGATGCGCAATACGCTTTCTGATTTTTTTATATTGGTCTTGGTGCAAACAAGAGGCCCCAAGATGTCCATTTTGACACATGTGGCATGCGACGGAACTCCTCCTACAATTTTGGATTTAGGGTTTTAATTTTGTTGTAGAATTGTTGCATATGGTCTGTAGATGCGCAATAAGCTTTCGGATTTTTTTTTATATTTATCTTGATGCAAACAAGAGGCCCAAAGATGTCGATTTGACAAAGACCACAAAATGTGGATTGTGACACATATGGCATCCGACGCAAACTCATCCTACATTTTTGGATTTATGGATTTAATTTTGTTGCAGAATTGTTGCATATAGTCTGTAGATGCGCAATAAGCTTTCAGAATTTTGATCCCGGTTCTTACTTTGGAAAATTTCCTGAAAATGTCAAAGACTGATATTTTTGGACATTTTGGCATATAATCTTATATTGTGGCAAGTATTTGGAAAAAATTAAAGTTCTGAAATCTTAGAATTCGAAAATGTGATTCCAATTTTGATAAATATCCTGAAAGTCTCAAAGACCACTTATTTTTTGGAATTCTGCCTAGCAACCAAACTGTTAGGATTTGTTTCCATTAGGACAATCATTTTCACCAATTGAATTTGAAAAATATTTGATTCCAATTTTGGTAAATTTCCTGACCGTGTCAAAGACCATATATTTTTTGGAATTCTACCTAGCAACCATGCTGTTAGGGTTTGTTCCCATTAGGGCAATCATTTTCACTAATTGAATTTCAAAAATATTTAAATTCCAATTTTGGTAAATTTCCTGAAAGTGTCAAAGACCACATATTTTTCGAATTCTACCTAGCAACCAAACTGTTAGCATTTGTTTTGATAAGGTCAATCATTTTCACCAATTGGATTTCCAAAATAATTGATTCCAAATTTGGTAAATTTCCTAAAATTGTCAAAGACGTCTAATTTTTGGAATTTTACATTGAAACCATAGTTAAAAAATTTGTTAGAATTAGAAAAAAACATTTCACCAATTTGATTTCCAAAATATATGATTCCAAGTTTGGTAAAATTCCTGAAAGTCTCAAAGACTACTTATTTTTTTGAATTCTGCCTAACAACCATATATTCTTTAATTCCTTATCGTAAAAATAGTGACTGTCAATAGTTAAATTTAAAAAATGTTAAGAAAATTATACCCTGGGTCTATAGCTGTTTTCTGTGTCAAACAGGGGGTGCGGGGATCACTGTCGTTTCCGACAGTCATTACTCTAGTTTAATATGTTGAAAATTTTAAGTCAAATTCCAAACTCTAAATTAAGCCCATAGAACCGGTTGAACCCACCATTATTTATTTAATGCCTGTACTATGTCGTACCATATCAGGACCATTGCGATCGGTAGTTTTACCTGTGTGTTTCCACCTGATTTGTCTTTTTGTCTCATGGAGTTCGGCTCTTGACAACTCTGTACGGTAATTTTGTTATTATCTTCATTAATAGAATGATAATCGGACGGAACTACTGTGAACCAAATAATCGATAAGGGACTGACCATTTAAATTGAAAGGGGGGCTATGGTTTTTTTCTAAAAGAAAAATATTTTGGAGCTGATTTTATGTGAAAAAAATATTTTGGCTGCCAAAATGATGAAAAAAAAAATTTCTGAAGGAGGCTTTCTGCCCAAAAAATGAATGTTAATTTTGAGAAAAAAAATATTTTGTTGATACACGTGAAAAAACCATACCCCCCCTTTCAGGTTAAATGGTTGGTCCCTAATAAACAGTGAAATAATATGGAGTAAATGCACTTGAGAGAAAGTCTGTACATATACATGGTGAAACCAAGTAATTGAACAACACTTGTTCTTTTTTGTTCTTCATTTACGTCATTTTGTTATTTATTACCACAGGGCCGATGCGTCTGCTGGTGTACTGTAAGTCCCCGAGGATATTAACCAACCCAGTAGTCAGTACTTCGGTGCTGACCCGAAAACCGATTGCATTTAAAACTTGCTATATCTAAATTTTACGAAATTTTGTTTAGAACTTAGAAGTATCTCCCTCGTGCATAGCTCTGTCCTTAGCTGAATTTTGGCTTTTCTATTTTGATCTTTTTGTTCGATAGTTCTCTATCAGTTTTAACATGTTTTTCGGTTAATGGACTTCCAAATGTTTTGGTTTTGATCTGCATTGGTGAGACATAAATCGTCGAAATGCGCAAATGCAGAAAATAAATTAAAAGTAACTTCGGTATTTTGTTATTTATTACCACTGCTGGAGGACTGTTAGTCCCGAGGATATTCACCACCCCAGTAGTCAGTACTTCGGGGCTGACCCGAAAACCGATTGTATTGAAACTTGCAATATCTAAATTTTACGAAATTTTGTTAAAACTAAGGAGTATCTCCCTCATGCATAGCTCTGACCTTAGCGGAATTTTGGTTTTTCTATTTAGATCCCTTTGGTCATTTGTTCTCTATCAGCTTTAACATGTTTTTTGGTTAATGGACTTCCAAATGTTTTGGTTTTATCTGCACCGATGAAACATAAATTGTTGAAATGCTCATATGCAGAAAACAAATTAACAGTATCCGGTATTTTTGTTATTTCTTTACGTCATCATGAGGCCTTCAACAATGAGCTTAGTTCATACTTCATAATAAGTTCAAGATGGCCCCAGAATAGGCTTTAGCGGAATCAATTGTTCGATGTCGAGCAACGCTATATCCTTGTTATCCCTTGTTCGGGGTCGTCAAAAATATATAAATAACTGGCAAAGCGTTCTTTCAATCGCTGTAAACAATCTCCTGACAAATAGACAAATAACAAACAATCAAAACATAGAAGCGACCACTGGGCACTCATCAAGTCAATTGTACGAAAACTAGGCATACGAAAAGAGTGACATGTGGACACTCTAAACAGGTGGTTGCCAAAAAGCTAAAAGTAAAAAAAAAGTATGATAGTGCATTCATATGAGAAATACCCTAAAAACAGTGTTGGATTTCAACTATAGAACTTAGATAAAAATTGTAAATTGCCGTTTGTAAAAGGAGGGAGTCTCGTTCTTTTATAATCATGTTCAAGTTGTCAGTCATTGTGGGCATTTCTTGTTATATTTCTATGACAAAGCCATATCATGTTTTTTTTTAATTTCGAAATAGTCACCATAACCATCCAGTAGAATCATTAAGGTGAAGTTATACAGCAAAAGAAGGTGGAAATCGGAAAAGAATAACACTATCTCTTGAACCCCAGTTTTGTTTTTGCCAAAAAGCAAAGTAGGTCAAAGTCATTTACATATTGGCAAAGCCTTAGACACACTGAGGAACATCAAAGAAGGCGGTACTTTTTTATATCTAATCTACTAATCTACTCAAATCATTGTCTTGTTTAACACATTTTCAATGAACTTAGATTTATTCTTCAGCAGTTGACATTATAGTAGTCATTTACATCTAATACATATATATTTACAGAAATTACTGAAAATAACAAGATAATCAGAAAGTGTGATATCTATTACATTAGGGGATTATTTAAATGGTCATTCATCTATTTATTATGATTATTGTAAAAATGGAAGACATTGTTCATGTTCAACATTGTAATTACTATTAATTGATGAAAACTGTTCAACCTGTTATCTGATCGAATGGTTTAAATGTTGAAAAGAAAATCATCAACAACTTGGTTTGCAATTATTGGATAGAACCATTCTATTCATAAATAAATACCGAACTATTTGATTCATTAACAACCTACATGAAAAAAAATAATAAAAAAATAAAGATTTTGAAATCCAAAACACGGCAATTCGATAAGTAGCAAAAATGTTGACAACACGATATAGACATATCATAAGAAAAAAATTGGACAGGAACGCCTAAAACAGAAGCCCTATCGCTGCAAAAATGATTGGTATTGAGGTATCATGAGATACTCAGATTGACCTTAGGAACTTAAAGAAGGAGCGCAAACATGTGTCAATACATGAATGTATTTTTTTACACGATAAAAGCTGCATTATAACGAAAGGGTAAATATACTAAAAAGTTACTAACGGCGAATGCTGATGGACTATTATTCCCCGAGTTATTCACTAACCCAGTAGTCAGTATTTCGGTGATGGTCCGAAAACCGATTTTATTTGAAAACTTGCAATATCAAAAAATCTTTGTTTTCTGCCTTTTACTTTGGTATTCGTTCTTCAATGTATATATAATGTCATGACAACGACATTACGACAACGGTTTATGAAAAGGTATTTGTAGGCCTACTTTGCGCAACTCTCTGATTTCGTATGAAAGAAGCGATTTACAGTGCCTGAAATAAGTAAAGTTATCCATCGATGTGCATTTGAATATAGTTAGGGCCCCGCCATGAAATGGTGGCGCCCTATAGTAATCAGCCTGTCCGTCCGTCTGTCCGCCCGTCAGTGTTTTCTATGTCGTACGATAACTCAAGAATGCCTTTACGGATTTTTATGATTTTTTCACTAAAAGTTGCACTTGACTGAAGGAGGCTCACTTTCGTTTTGAAGAAAATCGGAAAATGATTTTTGGGAAAAAACTTCATTTTTATATGAAAAAGTGCATATTTTGAGAATTAGCGCTATGTCGTACAATAAATCAAGATTGCCTTCAGGGATTTTAATGATTTTGATACTCAAGGTTGAACTTTACCAAAGGAAGCTACCTTTCGTTTTTGTGAAAAATCTGAAAATGATTTTTGGTAAAAACTTCATTTTTATATGAAAAGTGCATATTTTGAGAATT
This sequence comes from Modiolus philippinarum, assembly GCA_002080025.1. Taxonomy (NCBI): domain Eukaryota; kingdom Metazoa; phylum Mollusca; class Bivalvia; order Mytilida; family Modiolidae; genus Modiolus; species Modiolus philippinarum. The sequence goes on along the minus strand of MJUU01006747.1, from coordinate 202,526 downwards.
AGCTCTATGTCGTACGATAACTCAAGATTACCTTCAGGGATTTTAATGATTTTGATACTCAAGATTGAACTTTACCAAAGGAAGCTCCCTTTCGTTTTTGTGGAAAATATGAAAATGATTTTTGGGAAAAAACTTCATTTTTATATGAAAAAGTGCATATTTTGAGAATTAGCTGTACGTCGTACAATAAATATTAAAATTCCCATCGGGGATTTATATGATATACAAAAGGTTGGTCCTGATCAAAGGAAGCTCCCTTTTGATTTTGAGGAAAATCTTATTTCCATGAAATTCCGCAGTCAGATTTTTGGGACACACAAGGGGGCGGGGTCCTTTCTGACTTTGTCAGTATTCTAGTTATGTTTTGAATGACCCTAAACACCTATAATATTAAGCAGATTAACAATACCATCAAATATTCTTTGTGTGAATAATAAAAAATCAAGAATCACTTTGTTCGTGTCGACGTTTTGATTACATTTTATTGATGGAAACTATTTAGCTTCCACTTTTTTGAAAAATGGTTGTAATTATCTGTAAATATCACAGACTGTAAAACGGAATGGCTTTTTAAATATCAAAACAAAACATAGGAGGGATTTTTGGAACTGTATGATAAGTTTACTGAAATGAAATGATATATCATCAAGGTTTATAAAATAAAAACCAGTTTTACATATACAATTCTGAACTGTTCAATAACAGCTAATATTACTTTTATCCGACAAGGGCTTTTGTTTTGTTTTTCTTTTAATCGTGTTACTTATTTATCCATTTTTTAAAAATAATTTTTTTTCCATATTGAAGTGGAAGAACTAATGAATTTGAAAGTTTCCTACACTTTCGCATTCTCTAGCTGCATCCTACGGGTTGTACATATCCCAACTGGTACAATTGGCAAGCGTTTGTTCTACTCTTAACGATTTAAATGAATGTAACCATACTATCTCATCCATATTTCATAAATTATTAAGTACTTTTAAGAAGTTTTACAGAAGATATAAACATGTTTATTATATTATAGGAAGATAGTGTGGAGGTTTGGGTACCCATTAACCGGTTTAATCCTACCGCTGGCTTTTGCTTGTGTCGATACCAAGTCCAGCTATCCCGAGTTCCTATCGTTGTTTACGTTCGTCTTTTGTCTTGATTATGTTTTTCCTGTGTAGTTCCGCGGCGGATTGTGGCATGTGATTGTAATTTTCAGCCATTGTAGATGTTTCCTGTTATCCCCTGTTTTATATTGGTTTTCTAAATATGGCATGACTCGCAATCATTACATTACAAAGGGCGTTTCTCATCCTCTTTTTTATGGATATGCTGTTAAAAATGGCAGAAACTGATAAAAAAATCCAGAAAATTGGGACGTTCCTTTCATTCTTAACGTAACAGAAGTTAACTACGGGATGTTCCACACGAATCCGTTAAACTGGTTTTTGGATCGAACGACTTGAGGATTTTACTGGTCTCTCACTGATATTTTCGTTGTCTACTGAAATACCACACCCTTGAAATGGTTTTGAATTTGATTTTTCTTCCGTAGTACGACACCAGACTAGGTTCATTGAGCTAGCCGGCAGATTAACGGTGAGCACTCCTTGACCCATATTTCTAAACCATGTTTTGTCATATTCCTTTATTTTTTAAGATAGTTTTCTTAGAGTTAGTATGTGTTTTATTCGTATGTTTATTATACTATAAGGATCCGGGATAGAGAATGGGGACGTTCGGGTACCCAGAATGAACAAATAAAGGAATATGGTGTAAAGATTTAACGAAAGGATATGGAGTAAATGAACATGAGACCATAACACATATGTTAACTCCAACTGCAATAATTTTAATAAGCTGTATGGCCATTTCGGAAATTTATTCCTCATCAGCAGCACTAGAATCCAAACAAAGATAAATCCATGATTTCAAAAAAATGTTAAAAGGCTTAAAACCAAACGAAATCCGAATAATCAGTAATATCAAATATAGCTGAAACTACGATGGTGGGAGTTAATCCTTCGGTTTTGGAATTTACATAAACTTAGAAAATACTACTTGAACAACGTGTACACATGAGATATTATTTCATGTACAAGTACACCATATCTAAAAAAAATAAAGATCAAACATCTCTACCACATGGAATTGTTTTACCAACTCCAAAGTGCAATAAAAGACAAACTCCTGTATTAAATATTTTACGAAAGGATATGCAGTAAATGAACATGAGACCATAACACATATGTTAACTCCAACTGCAATAACTTTACTAAGCTGTATGGCCATTTCGGAAATGTATTCCTCACCAGCAGCACTAGAATCCCAACAAAGGAAATCCATAATTTCAAAAAATGTTAAAATGCTTAAAACCAAACGAAATCCGAATAATCAGTAATATCAAATATAGATGAAGACAAAACTACGATGGTGGGAGTTAATCCTTCGGTTTTAGAATTTACATAAATTTAGAAAATACTAATTGAACAAAGTGTACACATGAGATATTATCTCATGTACAAGTACACCACATCTAAGAAAAATAAAGAGCATACATCTCTACCATGGGGAATTGTTTTACCAACTCCAAAGTGCAATAAAAGACAAACTCCTGTATTAAATATTTTACGAAAGGATGTGCAGTAAATGAACATGAAACCATAACACATATGTTAACTCCAACTGCAATAATTTTAATGAGCTGTATGGCCATTTCGGAAATTCATTCCTCATCAGCAGCACTAGAACCCAAACAAAGGAAATCCATAATTTCAAAACATTTTAAAATGCTTAAAACCAAACGAAATACGAATAATCAGTAATATCAAATATAGCTGAGGACAAAACTACGACGGTTGGAGTTAATCCTTCGGTTTTAGAATTTACATAAATTTAGAAAATACAAATTGAGCAAAGTGTACACATGAGATATTATCTCATGTACAAGTACACCATATCTAAGAAAAATAAAGAGCATACATCTCTGCCATGGGGAATTGTTTTACCAACTCCACACTTGAATAAAAGACAAACTCCTGTATTAAATATTTTTCGAAAGGATATGGAGTAAATGAACATGAGACCATAACACATATGTTAACTCCAACTGCGATAATTTTAATGAGCTGTATGGCCATTTCGGAAATTTATTCCTTATCAGCAGCACTAGAACCCAAACAAAGGAAATCCATAATTTCAAAAAATGTTAAAATGCTTAAAACCAAACGAAATCCGAATAATCAGTGATATCAAATATAGCTGAGGACAAAACTATGATGGTTGGATTTAGAATTTACCTAAATTTAGAAAATACTAATTGAACAAAGTGAACACATGAGATATTATCTCATGTTCAAGTGCGCCATATCTAAGAAAAATAAAGAGCATACATCTCTACCACGGGGAATTGCTTTACCAACTCCACACTGCAATAAAAGACAAACTCCTGTATTAAATATTTTACGAAAGGATATGGAGTAAATTAACATGAGACCACAACACATATGTTTACTCCAACTTCAATACTTTTAATGAGCTGTATGGCCATTTCGGAAATGTATTCCTAAATGTTCATCGGACAAATTCCCTTTAAATGCATTCTAAGATTAACCAAAGGTAACAACTCTTCATTGTTGTTCTTCATCTTGAAGTCATCATGAGACCTTCAACAAAAAGCAAACACCCCTACCTAAAAGGAAGTTCAAGACGGCCCCTTCTTGTCCTTTATTTGTGTTTTTTCTGGTGCAGTTTGCTTTTGGATTTTGCATGTGATGTTTTTGGATTGTGCATGTGATGTTTTTGGATTGTGCATGTGATGGTTTTGGATTGTGCATGTGATGTTTTTGGATTGTGCATGGGTTGCTTTTGGATTGAGCATGGGATGCTTTTGGATTGAGCATGTGATGCTTTTGGATTGTGCATGTGATGTTTTTGGATTGTGGCATGTGATGCATTTGGATTGTGCCTGTGATGCTTTTGAATTGTGGCATGTCATTTATTTTGGATTGTGCATGTGATGTTTTTGGATTGTGCATGTGATGTTTTTGGATTGTGGCATGTAATGCTTTTGGATTGTGCATGTGATGCTTTTGGATTGTGGCATGTCATTGTTTTTGGTCATTGCAGGTGGTTCCTTTTGCCTTGCTTCTAAATGTATATCCCTTAACTGCATATCAAATGAAATCGTTTGGAACACAGAAATCTGAAGATGTGCACAAGCTAAGAAAAGCAGTTTATTAATCAAAATGAAAAAAAATAGAGATTGCTTTTGCAAGATACTTTGGCTTCCAGTTTTTATTGCAACTTGAAAAGGGTTGAAATTGGTAAAGAAAGAAACTAATACCTTCTTTAAAACACAAGTGAAACATTAGGAAGACTCCGACAATGATCTCCCGGTGACAAAGTCTTTCCATATAGGAGGGGTATTACTACAGTATATAGATTGAATTTTGTCCATAAAGTAAGTGAGAACCGAACCGTCAGTCTGAAAAGAACAATCCAAGGACGGTGGCAACGTCGGAAAAACAAAGAAACGAAGACCTAACATGAGCACGGCACAGAAAAGAAAATGAAGACACGCACATATACAAAAATGAACAACACGGACCCAATAAAAACCATGGGTGAGATCAGGTGCACCGGTAGAGTAAGCATCTCCTGCTTCTTATAAGACACCCGCCGTTTTGAACATGTCAACTCCGGAAGTAAAGTCAAATCTGGTAGAGGAAAAACACACTTTAGTGGCATAGAGAAAGATCTGTTGTCATCTGGGAAAAAGATATCTCATAGCGGTCCACAAGATCGTGATGTCGACCGTAAAACTTCTGTGGTGATGACCTCAAGTTATGGGCAACATACCCTTGCTTAAGTAGCCTATTTGTAAGCAACCGAGCTCTATCAAGGTAGTCACTGTATCGACCACAGGCCCTTGAGTAGCGAATGAGTTAGGAGATGTAAACTCCGTATGCTGGTGCTTTTGGAATGTTGCTACAAAGAAAGGGGAAGTTGACTATTGGAAAAGTGAAGTCATCGCGTTTGTCATATAGCCTAGTTTGTAGTGTACCTCTTTTGTCAATTTCAAGATGAAGGGCAAGGAACGAGGCTGATGTGGAAGTATCTGTAGTATCCTTAATTTCTAGCTCTTTTGGATAGATAAGATAAAGAAAATCACCAAAGCGAGGATTGTTAAGTGATAAAATATCATCTATATAACGGAAGCTGGAATTAAAGGACTAGGTCAGTTTTTTATCTTTATTTTGAAGAAGCCCTTCGATGAATTCAGCTTCATATGAGTGGAGAAATAGATCGGCTAAAAGAGGTGCACAGTTTGTGCCCATTGGAATTCCGATAGTCTGTTGAAAAACAAGTCCTCCAAACTGGACAAATATATTGTCGATCAGAAACTCTAACATTTTAATCACTTCTTCCTCTGTATATTTTTTCTGTGATTCTGAGTCGTATTTCACAAAGTATGCTTGTTCTCTGCCTATAACAATGTACTTTATCTTTGTTCGTCGTTCTTGCGGGAGAAACATCTATGAATTATATCTTTCAGCCGTGATTTCAGTTGTTCATGGGAACTGTAGAATAAAGCGTGGAAAAGTCAAAAGTTTTAATGCTGTTACAGTGTGATAATGATCTCGATTTTAAGATGTCAAGCAGATCCTTAGAGTTTTTTATTATCCACATTTCATTTACACTACTTCTTGAAAAGCTAGTATCACAATATTTTTGAAGGCCCTCTTTTACGGCTGTCAAGATGGATGTTAATAGCTTAGAAATAGAATTTGTAGAATATTTAGCAGATCCAGCGATGTACCGTTGTTTGTAGGGGCATTTGTGTAATTTTGGTACCCAGTACAAGGAGGGGAGTTCAGTGTCTTCATCTTTGGTTGAAATCCCAAAGGAAAGCAAAACAGATCTATGGTTCTGCAATATCTCCTCCTTAGACAGAGTAGTAGCTGTGTATTTTGGATTGCCGTGGGTATTTCCAATGCCTAGTTCTTTCTTTAACCAATCGATGTAAGGATTTTTACAAATAAAAATGATGTTATTAGGGGCCTTATCTGCCGGAATATCGACATATTTGTCATGAATGGAGGACAAGTATAGTATAAAGTTAGTCTACAGTTTGTCTACCATTGTTTGCAGTACGTGTTTTCTTTGATTTAATGACTGAGTACCCAACAAACACTTGGTGTTCCCCTATCCACTCCAGGCGCCAGAGGGACTGAAATCCATCTTGTACATCATACTGTAAAATTTTATTTTCGTCTTCGTCAGTGATGTTTGTGCTACCGATTTGTCCTTGTGATTGTTTGAATACTACAGAGAATTACCAAATATTTTAAAAATTTAACATGGTACTGTTAGAGGGTTAGAGAAGTAACATGTGCCATGGATTTCGGTTGGTTTTGTCTTAAGGTTAGCAAATGACATTAACCAATCCACTAACAAACAGATATTTCAAACTAACATATGCCTCACTGGTAGTGTGATGGGTGTCGCTGGCGGGGGGAGGACATGCTTACCCTTCCGGAGACCTGATGTCACTCCCGGTTTTCATGGGTTCACACTATGAGTGCCTTAGGTCTTAATGCTATCTTTTTATTTCCGTGCATTGTAGCTGTCTCACGTCCTTTTTTGTCTTTGTTTTTATCTGTTGCCGTTTGCCATGTCTTTGGACTTCGATTTTTGTAGTCCCTTGCTCATTTGGTATTCTACTGCCGTTGTTTGAAATTTTGTAGCATTATCATGTTTTGAGTAAACTCAAAATAAATTATTTGTGTTGTTTGTTTAAAGTTTCTTGATTAATTAAACCTCCATGTCAGTATTTATTTTCCGTCGTATTTACCTGGCAAGTATATTTACTGAAATTGAAATCAACATTTCATCAATTCAGAGCAAACATCATTTTTTTAGATCAAATTAATTTTTTGTTGTTCATGTAGAGGTGAAAGAATGTAAGGTAACATATAACAAATCATCATTCTGTAATTTGTCAAAATAAAGAAACAGAGTGTCAAAAAAAACTAAACATATCAACACAATGGCAATACATTGGGGTAATAACGAAATTATCGACCAGAGTTGTCACTTTCCAAAGTCCATTAGACAAAAAGACAAATCAGGTCGAAACCCACGGAAACATTGTTGACTACCATGGTCCTAACTTGGTACAGTCATTTGAAAAGAAATGGTGGATTAAACCGGTTTTATGACATGCCAAACCTTCCCTTCTATTGCGGTAGTGTCCGGTTGCAACTCAAGAGCAATTGTTATTGACAGGTCGTAGACATTTGAAGGAAATGACAATTGCAGTACTAAGTAAAAAAAGAATCTTGAATCAGAGTTAGGGACGAAACTTCAAATTTTTCCATAAGGAACTGATATGTATTAAAGATTTTACGAAAGGATATGGAGTAAATGAACATGAGACCATAACAGATATGTTAACTCAAACTGCAATACTTTTAATGAGCTGTATGGCCATTTCGGAAATCAATTCCTCATCAGCAGCACTAAAACCCAAACAAAGGAAATTCATAATTTCAAAAAAGTTTTAAATGCATAAAAAATGTTTAAAATGCATAAAGAACTTTTTTAGGATAGTTTAAGGGGGAATTTTTTTGGAACCTTGATTAATAAGGCGGTAACGGAGAAAACTATGTGTAATGAGAAAGACTATATAATCTGTGCTAGCTCTTGCGTAGTGCATCAAAAAGGTAAAAAAAATAAAGAACAAAGGAAGATGGTATAAATGGATTTCATAAATCAATACCAAAAGACAAAGAAAACAAGATACTTTGAATACATTTCTCGTCTTTATGCCCTATTAGCTATCTTTCATCGGTTACCAAGACGACATAATATCCACAAATACCAAAATATCAAGGAAATTAAATAGAACATTTCGCAGAGAATGTAGATTGCCACAAGGAAAACAAATGAAATTGATCAGACCGGAAAATTACAACTTATAACCAACATGACTTGCTTGTAAAAATATCATACGAACGTCGTCAACCAAACGATGCTCATTAATTTATGATTGTTGACGAACATGCATCCATGACCAGAAAGGACATTGAAGTAGCGTTGTTCAATATTTAGCAAAGAATTCCGCTTAGACCGATGCTAGGGGCCGTCTTTAACTTAATATGAGGTATGGGCAAAGTTTATTTTTGAAGGCGTCATGGTGACTTCAGGATAATAACAATGAAAAAGCGAACTTGGTTCTTCAATGTTTTTGTAGAGAGACTTTGTCTCACGAGTCATTCCATAGTTTATCATACGTTTCAGACATGTTGGAACTAGAGTTTTGTTTGAACTCTTTAACTTTTTAATATTTTTTAACTTACTCTAGTACCTGGTCTTGAAATGGTCGGCACTAAAGAGACGTATGTCGTTGGAATGGCAAGCCGCACAGGCAACTGTACAGCAAATGTAGTATATATATATATTTACCACTTGCCTTTGTTTGCGAACAGTTAGTCCCTGAGGATATTCATCAGCTGGAAATTTTTCACTGGTCAAAAAGCCGAAACTTGCAATATTTAAAGTTTAAAGTAGTGTCTCCCTTTCGAAAAGCTATGTTTTTACTCCCATTCTCAATTCTCAACAGTTTGTAAAATGCTAACCAACGGGCGTTGATTTAATTTCTGCGATAGATTTTCCACTTTTTCAGATTAAACACAAATTTCATGGAAAAAAAAATTTCATTCAGCTAGGTCGCGAGTTAAAAAATACTAAAATACCCAAGATGCACGATAAACAGTAAATTTCGTCACTCTCGATAGCAAAATTTCGATTTAATACGCTCGCTAAAGCCCGCATGTTGAAAATCGCTATTTTACCATCTCTAGGGAAAAAATATTATCAAGTCACTCCTACTTTTAGGACAAACTATATATCTTATTTTGGCTTTTTGTATATGTTTTATTAGTATATGTAATAAGTACTTTGGGAATTAGGTAATGAGTACTTCTTTGTTGTCTACATTTGGATTACGGTTTTCAATTTTATTTGGCTCTAATGCTGCTAATGAGAGGTTGCTACTTGAATCACGTGTACGGCATAATGACATTAACTGATTTTCAAGCAACTTCGGTATTTTTGTACCTTTGCATCACATTTTTAAACCTCTCCTGTCTTCCAAGCTTTTTTATTTGATCTGCAATGAACAGAACTATGTTTTCAAAATTGTCATCTGCAGAAAGTAAATTTACACCAATTTCGGTATTTTAGATATTTTAGGCAATGAACCAAGTAAATTCTGATAGGCACTGTATGGACGTATGAGAAGAAAAAACATGATAAACATGGTAAACATGAAGCGTATTCTACGTCATGTATCAATAAGGCTTTCAAGAAGCCAAGCCTAATGTATTATTAGGCTCGGCTTCTTCTCGAAACATTAACGATTCCCCACGTACCATGTAGAATTTAAGTATTGGCAAAACCATGTACATGTATTGTTAATTTCAACGTGTAACTTTCATATTTTGTTGGGTGTTTCGTGTGTGTTTGTTTGTTCCTGTTTTTTTCTTGTCATGTCCCTGGGCCTTGATTTTTTTGTTCATTCGACATTCTAATGTTTTTGTTATGGCAACGCTTTGCAAAAATGAAGAGATTCCATAGTCTCCTAAAGAAAGCACTTTCATCAGTTGTTACCAAACATCCAACATACTAAATTAGTACCATGTGTAGTGAAAAAAATGTATTTTGTTTCGTCAATTCATTTTAACCAAATCAATTTTTTCTTAATTATGGCATTCATGAGTGATCTGGTGCAATTAATAATATTTACTTTGTCACACGTCAATATTTATCCTAGGTGTATGTTACTACCAAAACTTCATAAATGTATCTCATAAATCAACAGATGAATACATCAGTTTTATTTTTTTTAACTTTTATTTCAGATAATGATTTATTGTTAAAGTTCCGAGAATGTGGGTAATATAATGCAAAAACAGTTAGACTTCTGGATCGTGATGAAAAGACGTGACTACCAACATGACCAATACAGGAATTGTGTTAAATGGTGTCAATATGTTTTATGCTGATTCAAATAACTAAATACCGAAGTTACTGTGAATTTAGATTCTGCATATGCGCATTTCGACAATTTCAAAAGATCCCTTACTATTAAAACACAAGGTTGCAGACAATATATATATAATATAGCTATATAACCTTATTTTATCTGCTGCAAAATAATAACAATATATTCAACGTCGTTTATCAACAGGTCATTTTAATTCTAATGGGTACAAACTGTTCACTTCTCATTGCAGACTTCTTTCTGTTCTGTTACGAAGTGGACTTCATGAAAAAACTACAAAATTGAACCGTACAGAACAGTTATCAACTTATTTCAATTTTCCATGATAACAGCAGGTATATAGATAATATCCTTACTATGGCAAACTCGTTTACCCACAAGATCTGAAATTTAATAAAGCAAACATTGACTCTAAATACTGCCCATTTCTCGATCTTACTATCATCTTTGATTCCGGTAAAATTAAAACTAAAATCTATGATAAAAGGGATGATTTTGATTTCACGATTACTAATTTCCCTTTTCTTGGCGGCGACATTCCTCTAGCTCCATCATACCTCAACTAGTGCAATTCGCATGCATCTGTTCTGCTCTTCACGACTGTAATGAACGTTACCAAACTTTTACAACAAGGTTACAGATTTAATAAATTGTTTAACACATTAAAGAAGTTTTATAGAAAATATGAACATTTGATAATTAGATATTATGTTACTCGCAAACAGCTTATTACATTGGGTATTTCTAACCCTCGACTTTACGAAAATGTTGTCAAAAATGTCAAAAACTGGAAAAAATCCAAAAAAACTGGGACGTAACATACATTCTGTTAACATACATTCTGTACTTAATAGGAGATCCAATGACCCGAAGATTTTCCAGGTATACTTGCCACTCACTGATACTGCTGATGTCTCCTGAAATAAAAAATGATTCTTTACCAAACACTTCGGAAAGTTTCTTCCGTAGTGCTACACTGTTTTACCAGCAGACTAGGCTCCTTGAGCTAGTCGGCAGATTAGCGGCGAGCACTCCTTGACCCATCTTTCTAAATTACGTTTTGTCTTATTCTTTCCTTCGTACGATTGTGGTCTTGGAGTTAGTAGTCTCCTTGTATTGGTTTTTATTTAGAAAAAATGAAAGGATATTGAGTGAATGTACATGTGACAAAAACGCACACGATACAAATAAACTCAAGTTTATCAAGGACAGGGCCTTTTTTCCCGTCTACATCTTAATGTCGCCGGAGGGTTTTCAACCAGAGGTGAACAATATTTACCCCCTCACGCGAGATCAAGAAGGCCCCTAGCGTGCACTTAAGTGGTATTCTTGACAAAAATTATATCAAGGTCACTCCCATGTACATTTATTATATTATAGGGGACGGAATATAGAAAGGGAGGTTTGAGTACACATAAACTGGTTTAACCCTTCCGATAGCTCTTGCTAGTGCCGGTGTCATATGGTATTTTGACCCGCGCGGTAAATGGACCCGCGGGTCGATTTTTAGACGCGGCAAATTGACCCGCGCCATGGGAAATTGATCCCCCCCCC
>MJUU01006747.1:148577-188129 GCA_002080025.1 Modiolus philippinarum | reverse complement strand
CCCCCATGGGAAATTGACCTACTCCTACACAGGGTCAGTTCTATATGTATTAAATATAAAAATATGCCTTTATTTTGTATGAATTATCACTCTGGCTCACTTCTTTATACATTTACACTGTTTTGCAAGTTGTAAATCATATTTCATCAAGCCATGGTATTTTGACCTATCCCCCATGGGAAATTGACTTTCCCCCTTACTCAGGGTCAGTTCTTGGTATTAAATATAAAAATATGTCATTATTTTGTATGATTTTACCTCTGGTTCACTTCTGTATATTTTTAGACTATTTTGCAAGTTGTAAATCATATTTCATCAAGCCATGGTATTTTGACCTACCCCCATGGGAAATTGACCTACCTTCTTCTCACAGTCAGTTCTTGATTTTAAATATAAAAATATGCCTTTATTTTGTATGATGTATCACCTTGGACATTAAGAGGACATTAAGACTATTTTGCAAGTTGTAAATCATATTTAATCAAGCCATTTTATTTTGACCTACCCCCATGTGAAATTGACCTACCCCCTACACAGGGTCAGTTCTATGGAATAAAAAAGATAACAGGAAACACCTACAATGGCCGAAAAACATAGCCACATGCCAGAAAGTAAATAGGAACTGCACAAGAAAAAAACCCACAATAAAAATACAAAAGACAAACATAAACAACGATAGGAACTCGGGACAGCCGGACTTGGTACCGGCACTNTTTTTTTAAGAAGCTATGGTATTTTGACCTACCCCCATGGGAAATTGACCTACCCTTTATAACAAGATAGATGTTATAATTTATTCTTAGAAATTAGGGTAGGTCATTTTTCCATGGGGAGGATCAAAATACTCTGGCTGTAAAGTGACCCGCGGGTCAAAATCCCATGCGGGGTCATTTTTTCTATGGTATTTTGACCCGTGGGTCAATTTACCGCGCCAGTCAAAATACCACATTACACCGGTACCAAGTCCGGCTATCCCGAGTTCCTATCGTTGTCTACATTTGTCTTTTGTCTTTTTATTGTTTTGCTTGTGCAGTTCCCTGGTGGATTAAGGGTGTCTCCTGTTATCTTTACTATATAAATCAGGTAAATAAGAAACAACATAATTTTTTTTTACATTTGTAAGGAACATGTTTAAGCAATTACCGTTATCTTGAATGAGTATTTACGTATCAATAAGTCTAAGCAGACGGAAAACAAAACAAGCAAAATAGTATGAATTACAATCAGGCCGTTCTCCGACCAAATGGAATTTTGATAAAACATTTTCCAATGTAACTTACCATTTATGTTGTTTAAAGGTTACGTGATACCAACACTCCTGTCAAAGAAAACAAAAAGATTGAAGAAACGGATTATATAAATCTAACACCAGAGGAAGTGCAAGACAAGGAAAGCTCAAACACCATAGGGTAAGATTTCCAGTCTTGGACGAAGCTTGCTGAGTCCGATGTGATTGAAATCTTACCCGAGGGTGTCTGAGATTGTCTTGTCTTGCACTTTCACTGGTGTTTGATTTTATTTCTCACTGTATTCACCCTAAAATATACTAAAATGCACATGGAAATGTCGGCCCATTCGTCTGTTTGCACAAGGAGTTAAGTACCTTTCTTTAACGTCATAATGAATCTGAAATTTATACCCGAGCGCGCAATTTGAACAGACGATTACTTAAATCGACAAAAACATTTCACAATACGTAGACTAAATATACTTATGATCACTAATGACAACAGATGTAGACCACATACACTGATATGCAAAAACAATTCAATGTGATATATTCCGATAAACCGCACGTGATTTTACTTCTTGCACTAGTGAAAGACAAAGGAATCTCATACCGCCGAAAATAGGAACTGATGTGTCTCAAAAGTGGGAAATATGCATATTCGTAAAATATTTAATACAGGACTTTGTCTTTTTATGCTGTGTGGAGTTGGTAAAACAATTCCCTGCGTTTGAAATGTATGCTCTTTATTTTTCTTAGATATGGTGTACTTGTACATGAGATTATATCTCATGTGTACGCTTTCTTTATAACTATTGTCTAAATTTGTGTGAATTCTTAATTCTAAGGTTTTACTCCCTCCGTCGTAGTTTTGTCCTTTGCGATATATTTGATATTACTGATTATTCGGATTTCGTTTTAAATTTTACAAAATTTTGTTTAAAACTAAGGAGTATCTCCCCCATGCACAGCTCTGTTCTTAGCTGAATTTTGGCTTTTCTTTTTAGATCCTATTGATAATTTGTTCCCTATCAGCTTTCACATGTTTTTTTGGTTATTGGACTTCCAAATGTTTTAGTTTGATATGCTCTGATGAGACATAATTTGTCGAAATGCGCATATGCAGAAAATAAATTATTATATAGATTGAAGTGAAAGATTGAAATTTCTCAGTGAAATAAAAGTGGTAATTAACTGTGAAATTAATTTCCCTAATTGCACTCTAGGAAGTGACGTCACAATAGACGTTGTCAACGTCGTTGGTAAGTAAACGTCTCAGCGGATTACATCGAAATCGTAGTTCATGCAATGAATCTTAAAATAAACCACTACATATTAGGGAAGACGATCTATATAATAAAAAACAATAACTTATCCTAGATTCTGATTATCGAAAATATTCAACTCATGATCGAAAACGCTGTAATTCACTCATGCGCTGCGCGCATTCGTGAATTACTGCGTTATTCGATCATTCGTTGAATATTTTGCGATAATCAGAATCTCGGATTAGTTATAGTATAATTAACAGTGACTTCGGTATTTTGTTATTTATAGGTTTAGTGCTGCTGATGAGGACTTAATTTCCGAAATCAACATACACCTCATCAAAATTTATTGCAGTTGGAATTAACATATGTGTTATGGCCTCGTGTTCATTCACTCCATATCCTTTCGTAAAATATATGGGTGATAGAATTTATCGGTAAGATCTTTAAGATAAATTTTGTATTAATCAATTTCGATTATGATTAAGTTCAACTCGTTTGACTCGTTGACTCAAATCTAGACTGAAACTTCCTGTTTTCAAAATAGTTTGACTACTGTTCCCTCAAAATTCTTATATTTTCTGGATTCTTGTGTACATTGCTCTGGTTTGACACAACACTAGTACCTATTTGAATTTATGAGTAGAATTTTTTAAGCAAACTAACGCGTTACTGGGCTTAAATAAAATAAGATCTTTAACCTTAAGGATTTTGGGATTATTTTTCTCTGAAGATATTGTTTTGATTTTCCTTATTTTTGGCCGAATACAAATCTATAAACCATTATTGAAAATTAAATATTGTTCACTAAATTTAGTATATTTGATCCAATAAATTTAAATATACCGGTATTCTCAGTGATGGAAAATCATTATATTTTTCTTGCGAAAGCTTATTCTGTCTATTAAGAATCTGAATAAGAAAAATTTGTAGGTAAACACAGTCCTGATTAACCAAAGATTTATGTAACATTTAAACTCAAGTAGACGACGTTTGCCTAAACATCTCGATATGAAACCTCAACACTATTCACGTGCCAACTGTATATGAAGTTTATTGGGGATTCTTTAACATATATCTGGGGAAGCCCTTTCTAAAGTGATCAATTCTGCAAACCCTAACGCATTGGTACAAATTGTGCACCTCTCATTGCAGATCTCTTTCTGTTCTGTTACGAACGAGACTTCATAAAAAAAACTTCAAAAAGGATCCATACTAAGAAGTGATAAACTTATATCTATTTCCAATGATAACAGCAGGTATATTGACGAAATCCTTACTATTGACAATCCCCAGTTTTTTTATTATGTAGACATCATTTATCTAAAAGATCTGAAATTAAGACATTCCTCTAGCTACATCCTACGGGGGTGTATATTTCTCAACTAGTACGATTCACAGGCGTTTGTTCTACTCTTGACGATTTTAATGAACGGAAGATTACTATCATAGCCAAATTTTTACAACGGGGTTACATATTTCATAGGTTATTGAATATTTTTAAGAAGTGTTACTCGCAAACAGCTTATTACTATGGGCATTTCTAATCTTGGTATTTACGAAAATGTTGTTAAAATGCCGAAACTGATTAATGATCCAGAAAAGCTGGAACGTAGACTACATTCTTTACGTAATAGGGGATATCGACGAGATACTCTGCTTGCATCCGTAGCTTTGAAATCTGGTGACATGAAAATTTTACACACATACTGGCCTCTCACTGATACTGTTGATGTCTACTGAAATGTATGACGATTCTTGACCAAAGTCTTCGGGAAGTTTTTGAATTTGAATTTTCGTTCGTAGTGCGACAGTGTTTGACCAGCAGACTAAGCTCCTTGAGCTAAACGGCAGCTTAGCGGCAAGCACACCTTGACCCATCTTTCAAAATTTCGTATTGTCATTTTCTCTCCTTTCACGATTGTGGTCATGGAGTTAGTAGTCTACCTGTATTGGGTTTTATTCGAATGTGTTTTATACTATAGGGAAGCGGGATAGATGAAGAGGAGGTTTGGGTACCCATAAACTGGTTGGACATGAGGTTAATCACCTAATTCCGGAAAAAAAACTTGGATGACGGAAACTATGACAGTAAACGATGCTATCTATGGTCATAGAAGCATGTCATGCGAAATCCTCTGCATAGCCTTATGAGCCGACCATGGCTCGAAGAGGATAAGTAAGTAAGTAAACTGGTTTAACCCTAGCTTTTGCTAGTGCCGGTTCCAAGTAAGGCTGTCCAGAGTAACTATCGTTGTTTACGTTTGTCCTTTGTCTTGTTTGTATTTTTCCTGTGTAGTTCCCTGGCAGACTGTGGCATGTGACTGTAATGTTCAGCCATTGCAGATGTTTCCTGTTATCCCCGTTGTTATATATGCATTTACAGATTCCATGATATAATATATAGAAGCAAAATAGGTACAAAAGAAGGTTAAATAGGTTCGCTCTAAATGTATTGACATTTCTGTCACATTTTCGGACTTCTTTCATTTAAACCATAATGTTTTGTCATGGAATCCCCCATTTTTTCCCATTATTTCCTTATAAATACATTTATAAAATGAACATGCATAATTTTCAGCCATTGTACATGTTTCATGTTATTCCCATTGTTACATTTCTTCTTGAAGAAAGGTTATTAGCTGAGTTACGAATGCAAAGTAGGTTTTAAACATTGGCAGTGCAATACCGAAGGAACAAAGGATTAACAATTACAAAAATCGAAGTCTTGAGCAATGCTTAAAATGCAAATATAAATACACATCATTCAAGACCAACATACTTGCAGTATGAACTCTCAAAAAACCGCTAATGACATAATTTAAAAGAGAGTGACATATTTAAACTCGGTTTTGATTAATTAACTTAAGTAGCAAGATGATGTGAAATTTTGCGTGCAACAAAGAGGTTGGCAGCCCAATATTAGGGCAAAGTAGAAGCCTGGCTGAGATGTAAAATGAAAGCCAACGTATTAATTTCTGTAATTGTCAAAGTAAATTTAATTCTTTAAGTTTAGTTTACTCAAATGGAAAAATATTTTTGTTGTTTGTATAACATTTTTGAGTGATCAGGTAGTATTGATAATATTGCATGCCTGTATTTACATTTGGTAATATAACACATTTGTATTTACATAACGTAAACGTTATATTTACAGAGATCGTTGATCAAACTTATTTAATGCACCTCTTCAGGTTAAAATAGAAAGGCACGAGTCAGGTTTCAACTTCCACAAATTAGAAATAATACATTTCACATTTATAAAAAAAGAAACCACGGGAGTCTATTTAAGCTTTTCGATAAAAATACTCTTAGTTATTTCTATTCCTGCATACGGAGTATTTTTCCTAGAGCATTCCTACAAAACAAAAACTTCAAACATGTTCATTCCACGGAACTGCCGGTTGGTTATATTCCTCTGTCCTTAGCTGGTTTTGGCTTTCTATTTGCTTCCAATTGGTATTTTGTTCTCTATCATCTTTCACACACATTTCGGTTTTAATACTGAATTAAAAATGTTTTGAATTGATTGGCACTAGATAGGCATAAGTTGTCACAATGACTACTTGCAGAAACTAAATTCACAGTTTCATCGGTATTTTGTTGTTTAAAACAGTATATATCGAGGCAAAATATACAAATGCGATGAGTAATGACATCTCCTTACTTTTCTATATAGATACTTTTGGTTATTTGTTCTCTTTCAGTTTTTCATCGGTTGATGGACTTCCAAATGTTTTGGTTTACTCTGCACTGATGAGACATAAGTTGTCGAAATGCGCTACAGAAAATAAATTAACAGTAACTTTATCAATTTTAATGTTTCTAATGTCACGTATATATATCATAACTGTTTCGGTATTTTTTTTTCAACTTAATCTGATTTCAATAACATGCAATGTTTTTTTTTGAGCAACGCCATAGCCTTCTGATGAATTGTTCATATAATATTCATTTGATCAAAGCACATAATTTGATTGGCTTTTAAATTGTATTTAATTATTGATTTTGGGTTTGTCTGATAAACATCAAGCACTAAAACACTGTTTAATATGCTTATCATACTAGAAATACATCATTGTTTATCAAAGTGGTTTTGCTTTGTACAAGTAGGAAAAAGAAAGTAGTCACGACCAATTTTGGGCATTTAGTTCGTTTTGTCCTGCATTTGTAATTTCAATAAAACAGTTGCATTTTCATTAAAATACATGCATGTATGCTTTACATGAATTACAAAAGCAGGTTTATTACAGTTTGTCTTTGATAATGTATTCAAACAAGTATGCTTTCAGCCATAGATAAATTAGTTTAAATGAAGTAGAAGTAATATGAAGCTATTTATCGACATTCCACTTACATTTATAATTTTCTTGTAAAACCATTGAAATAATGAGAATTGAAGCACGCTGAATTATTGTAAAATGACCAGTTAATTGTTCGTTTTGGAGTTGATTACCAACATTACAAGTTATTTTCTTTTACTCTCTTTTTATTCAAGTAAGGTAAAATGCAGATATTGATATGACGTTGTTCGACAATTATCAATGAATTCTATTCAAACCGGTGCTAGAGGTCGTCTTGAACTTAATATGAGGTATGAGCAAAGTTCATTGTTGAAGGCCTCATGGTGACTACAAGATGAAGAACAACAATAATGGCGTTGTTCCATTGATATGCTCACATTGTATTTGTTTCATTTACAATTACTCCATATTCCTTCAATGTTTATAAATTTGTTCGACAATGTTTATTGATAAATTAATCTGTTCAATACACATTCACACATTGGCATCTCAAAATATTTCGTATCCATTTGAATGCGTTAATAATTCTAATTTTGAGTTTGTAATCTATAACTCACGTTCTAAATGAAGTTTTATTTTGCTTAGGTTCCCTGTATGAGGGTTACATGTTCATCATCCACTTTGATATCAAATGATACTTATTTGTAATATATTATAGTGTTTGGTACATCAGGTGAAAGGAAGTCTGCCGGATGAATTGTCATAAGCCTCCTAAAAAAAACAGAAAAATAGATACAATCTTTTAACAACAGAGATACAAATCCTAATGGCAGTCTGATGAAAATAGATTATGTATGTATGATGTATTATTTATGTATAGTATTCTAAATTATCACACATCGTTGAATGTTTTCTATTGAAAAAGTATATCAAAACACACGAATGTAACTGATATTTACGCCTGATAATAATCATATCATGAACCAAAAGCGGTTTCAAAATCATTTATTTGGTAAACACTGAAAACTTATTGACAAACTGAATAGAAAACTTCAAGTTAGTTTATACATAATAACAGATTAAAAAAATTATTCACTTATCAAAGATATGTGTACTCAACCCAACGGATAAACTGCTTTGAATAAGAATGAAAAAAAATTCGGACCTTTGAATAAAAATAAATTGTATGAGTAATAGCTCTAGTATTCTGCTGGCCTTGCTTTATTGTAAAAGACCATATACAAAAACTACAGATATTTTTAATCTACACCCTTATTTTTCCTTCACAATTATTTTAATTTTAATAATGTATTTCTAAACTGTATAACTAATTAAAACTGTATTTTTGTAATATAATAAATATCTATAAATTAATTAATACGCAAATAACTATGTAGACAATTAACATTCATTAGAATTGATTGTCATGGATGATTGGTTCAATTAAAAAACTTGATTGCAGGTTCAATTTTTGTAACAACGTGAAGAATATCTATAATACTTTGTTAGGTAGAAACATGTTGATGAATAGACTAAACAAACCGGTAATATCACCAGAGTACAGCAATTAATGGTCGGATCTGAAACAGGTAAGTTCAAAAAGCTATAATAATATTATTATTATTTATTGTTTTTATTATTATTAATTATAAAGAATAGAAAAGCAATGAAGAATTAATGAATAAATTGTAAATACGACTAACGTTCAAGAGACCCGTAATATTTGATTTGAACAAATATTATTTGCTAAATATTACAGCAAAAAGGATCAGACACCAGTTCTGGCAACTTAGATCGTCTTCTCCTTAGGTACCGACCATTTAACTTGAAAAGGGGGGGGGGGCTATGGTTTTAAAAAAAAAATTGGAGCCGATTTTATGTGAAAAAAATATTTTGGCTGCCAAAATGATGAAAAAAAATTCTGAAGGAGCCTTTCTGCCGAAAAAAAAATAATGTTCATTTAAAAAAAAATTGTTGATACACGTGAAAAAAAAATTTCGTGCGAAGCGCGAAAAAATTTTTCTGACAAGAAAAAAAAACCATAAACCCCCTTCAGGTTAAATGGTCGGTCACTTAAATACAATATTTCACAGTCATATCAGCATGCAAAGTGATCAAACATATCGATACATTATATTGTATATTCAAAATAAATGCAAGAGGAACAGAAAAAGATTCAATTTTATGAAAGAAAGAATAGAAAGTAGTATAAGTTTAGTATGTGTGAACTGCTCGTTAAGAATGCTAATTCAATTTCACAATTACACTATTGAGAACCGCTTCGAATTTATAATAATCTTTTGAACACCTTTGAAGATATTTTCATTTTGTTCGTTTGATAAGCAACTATCTCCGGTTGTTAAAAGATGTAAGTTGACCACAAGACCGTCTGGCACCCAATCTAGACTATTTATAAATATGTTACGCAAGTTTGTGTATAATGAGCAATTAAAAAAGAAATGGTGCGAGTTCTCACACTGAGCTCCACATGACCGTAATAAAAAAGCCTCATTCCTGGACATTTATTATAATTCTTGACGTTCGAAGTTCAATCCTTAAGTATTCGGCTTAGATTCACAAACTGTGAATATCCAATGTTTCTATTTCACAAATGAGAAAAGACATTTTTAGCAGACCTAGGGTTTATACTCCGTATATTACTTAACACCAGAATCGTCAAGTTATGGTAATGTGATGAATACCTCGTTTGGAACATATCAGTTGTTATACTTACACTTTCAGATCATATGATGATGTGTGTTAGTGTTGGTTTGTATGTGTGTTTGGGGTATTTCACTGCTTATAAAATGCCCGTTCCAAGTCGGAAATATGACGGCTTGCCAAAAATGTTCTGTGTTGGATTGTGTTTCAGTCGTATGTTATACGGATTTTTCTTATTGGTCTCTCCCTTTGATCGATTCGGACTTTTGTTGTCACATTATTTATGTACATGATATGATATGCAAAGCTTTAATGTTAAATACCAAATGGGGACTTGAAAATGTAGAATAATAAAGGTGTTGTTCCATAGACTATATTTATGAAAATTAAAGGAAATGGGGGTAAATATCAAGGAAACAACATCCCATCCCCAGATTAAAACCCACCAAAAACAAAGCATTTATCTCATTTGCATTTACTCCATATCATTTATTTTTTTAATATTAGTTATAGTTTATATATATCACAACTTATAGAATAATAATAAAAAAAAATAAAAAATAAAAAATAATAATGAAAAAAAAAATCCATATTTAAACCAAAGCTTTCGATTCAATACAGCGTGCATTTAATAAATATGAAATGCAAACGCTGTGAATTTTTGTTGGGTAAATACTATATGTGAAGTTGCAGTAAGCTGTTTGATAAGAATTTAATGTTTTCAAAATAAAGACTACTTCTTATCTTTTACCAATTCACATTTTGTAAGAATATTCCTTTGAACCATCTTGTACTACAAAATTGATGAAGAAAATCATTGTTAGGCCTGGTTTGCTCAAATGTAATTACATTAATTTGCAATTACATTGTACTTACAAAAAAAGAAACAAAAAAAAAACAAAACAAAACAAAACAAACAACAAAAATGCAAAACTGAAAAAGAAAAATAACTACATAGTTTTTTGTTACCGTGAAATTGTATTATATTACTTTCCATACTCTTACACAAAACTTCATATGTTTGCAAAAATTAGCAAAAAATGTCATAAGTTGTGCAACACTTTGTAGTTTACCTGCAAACCGAATATATCTTTAATTTACAAAAACAAAACAAAACGAAATACAACAAAAAAAAAAAAAAAAAAAAAAAAAAAAAAAAAAAAAAAAAAGAAAAATACCGAAGTTGCATAAAAACAGTAAATTTCGATATGCTGTACTCGTGTTTCAAGGAGTAACCTCTCATCAGCAGCATTAAAATCAAATAATATGGAAAACCATAATCCAAAAGTAGTAAAAAAAGAAAGTACTCATTTCCAAAAATATCAAAATAGGAAGACAAAACTAGACAAAACCATATATGTTCAAGGCAAACATACTTTTACATTTTAGTAAAAATGTGTCATCGGACATTGTGCCTCGCTCAAAATAAATGTGAATATTCTAGTAATTATGAGCAATATGGTGATATTTAATATTTAATTAAGAATTGTAAATAAATATGATATATGTTGGTAATAGCATTTAACATTTCAGTAACGCCTTAAAACTTTTGTGGCAACAATTGACAAATCTAATTAAAAAATAGAAATGGTTCCTGACATACACATGAATATATTATATATCTAGTTTTGAAAATTTTCAGGAAATGAGCAATATTGGGATTAAGGATTTTTTCATTGCAGAGGTCGAGAAAGACTGAATGAGCTTAAGAGATTCAGTTTGTATATTTTTAGGTAGAATTTAATGAAAATAAAGTAGTGTTTGGGAATGAAACTTACTTCACGATAAAATAAATCAAAGATTTCTTGCAATTCAGTAATTAAATATAAATATTTTATCTGAAAGTAATTCAAATTTCATGGTAACATAAAATGATTATAAACATTTATTGGTCTTCAATGTTGAAGCTATAAATGACTATTAGAAGTGAAAATATTTTACAAGTAATAAACAGTAAACACATATAATGACCGAAAATCACAATCCCATGCCAGAATTCACCAGCGAACTGCACTAGAAAAACACAAATGAAACACAATAGACAAACATAAATAACGATAGGAACTCAGGATAGCCGTATTTGGTAGCGACACTAGCAAAATCTAGCGGTAGAGTTAAATCAGCTAGCACAACAAAATAATTGCCATGAAGAAAGGACAATGTTTTTTCCACATCGGGAACTTCAAATATGCTTTTTGAATTGGATCTTTTTAAGTCGCATCAATCGAGCTACAATCAATGACATACTGGGCCTGATCCAGTTGAACAGTGTTTTAAACTTTTTCATCCTTTCGCTTTGCCCTTTGGTTGGCATATTCCTCAACTGCGTCCATCAATATTTTACAATTATGTTTCGAATTGATGGGATATCGTTTAAGATATTTTGGAAATTTTTGTGAACAGATCTCGCTACTTTCTCAGACTGGTACATCAGGCCTGGTAGAGTTAAAGCTATTAAAATTATACAAAATAAAATGGTATAATAGGCCATAATTAAAAGGTGGAAAATACACAAAAATGTATAAATTAAAAAACAACTAAAATATCAAGAGAGAAAAGAGATTCAAGAGCCCGCCGTTTCGGCCGGTAGGATCTTCTGTTGGGGCAACCGTGCAGAAAATCGAAAGGAAGTCTTTATAGTGAAGCATAAAATTTGAGGCTTTGTTACTTATAAACCGGTTTTACCTAGTTATTTGGTTTTGTGGCATCCTTGTTCAATTTTGTT
Source organism: Modiolus philippinarum (assembly GCA_002080025.1). Lineage (NCBI taxonomy): Eukaryota > Metazoa > Mollusca > Bivalvia > Mytilida > Modiolidae > Modiolus > Modiolus philippinarum. The sequence continues at coordinate 176,003 of MJUU01006747.1, read as the reverse complement.
TATTTGTTTTGTCTTAGTCATGTTGTTTTAATTCATGTTGAATATAAATTGCCATGTTTTTGGATTTTTTTTATTTTGAAAATTTCCCATTTACCACTTTTTGCTTCGATTTTCGTTTTCCAATGTTTTTTTTTTTTACCATGATTGAACGTAACCTTGAAGTATCAAGTTTTGTCACAGAAATTTGGCTCCGTTGTCAGAATCCCTTTACAAGCTACAGGCACGACAATAGCGAATGAGTTGTAAAATGAAGACGCCATATGCCGAGGACGTCAGCATTTTATAACTACTAAAAACGGAAAGTCTACTGTTGGAAAGTCGAAATCATCACGTTTGCCATAAAGTTTTGTTTACAGTCGTTCAGAGTTATCTGAATGTAAAAGTATAATCCAGGTATAGTGCTGATGTTGGTGTATGAGTGATCTCTTTATTTTCGAGTACATTAAGGTGTATAAGACGGAGGTTTATCCTTAAATGGAGGATTGATTAATGAAACAACATCATCTATATGTATTTCCGAAATGGCCATACAGCTCTTTAAAATTATTGCAGTTGGACTAAACATATGTGTTATGGTACTCATTTTCATTTACTCCATATCCTTTCGTAAAATATGGACTAGCTTATTATTTTATCTCAGCAAACCTTTATATCTAGCTGGCTTCATACGAATAACGAAACAAATCTGCTAAGAGTGACACACAATTAGTTCCTATAGGTATCCATATTTTCTGTTGAAATATTTGTTCTCCTAATTCTGCAAAAATGCTATTAATTAAAAATTATAGCATCGCCATAACATTCCCCGCTTTAAATGTTTTGCTACCTCAGTTTTTATAGGGGTTCACACTGCTAGTGCTTTAGTTTTGTGACGTTCTTTTTGTTTATTTGTTTCGTCTTTGTCATACTGTCTCAATTCGTGTTGCTGTGAATTGCCGTGATTTTGGATTTATGATTTTAGAATTTCCCCTTTCCTTGTTCTTGCTTCGGTATTCGCTTGCCAATGTATTGCTAAAACAGTGTGATGTTTAACAAAATAGGACTCATCTTCATCTAATACCAAATATGAAAAGCGTTGTTCCATTGCCTGGTTTTACCATGTATTTATGGGGACTTTTTCTCATTCGCATTTACTCCATGTCCTTTCATTGTGTTTCTTCTTTGACCTTTTCTAGTGCAAAACGACTGATGTATTAAATTCCAGAGTACTGATTTAACTTATCATGTTGTAGAGTAGTAAATGTGTAGAAAAATCAAATGCTTTGACACTGTTGCAATGATTGCGTAACAAATCCTACGAAATTTTGAGAATCCCCATCTGATTCATTTCACTTGTTGACTAAACTTGATTACTATATATCTTTTTACGATTTATAAAATGAACATTTGCACTTGTTGTAAAAAGGACATTTGCACTCTTTAAAATACTTTTACACTTCATTTTTTGTGTTTATTAATGGTAAGAATTGGTTGAGTTAAAATATTAGAATTATACAAAGTAAAATGGTATAATATGGCTCAGTTAAAGGTTAAAAATACACAAAAATTTATAAATTGAAATACAACTAAAATATTAAGGAAGGAAAACGAATCAAGAGCCCTACTTTTTTGGTCAGTAGGCATTTTAACATGGGCATTTGGACAGAAAATCTAAAATGCTAACATGCAGATTATCTTCATTGGTTTAACAGTATTTTATTCAAGTAACATAAAGTAAAATAAAAAGGATAACAGGAAACGTCTCCAATGGCTGAAGAATACAGTTACATACAACGATCTTCCAAGCAAGTACATAAAACAAAACACGTATTGCGCGCGCTTCCCTTCAATACGTTCAACCCAATAGATCAGCGCCATACTGCAGGTTAAAAAGAGGTTAACACAGTTTTAAAATTACGTCCAAAGTCAAACTTCCACGTCAAATGAAATTTTGCACATGGCAGACCAGCTGATTTAGTTAATTCACGCACCTAATACTGGAAAAAAAATCATTACAGTACAGTCCTTAATATCTACAAAATTTGTCAAAGTTATTTATAATTACCCCAAATTTGAAAATGAAACCGGCTTTGTAACATTTTTTATTCCGGAATTGTTAAATTTTTGCAAACGATTTACTTGGACCTTGACCTTAATTAAAGCAAAATTAAATGATTTCATCTAAAACAGAACTTACTTTAAATAAATCCAATAGCAGCAGTATTTATACTCCTTTTGATCTTGATATATCAATAAATCAAGGAAAGTTAAACACTAAAGTTTATGATAAAAGGGATGATTTCTCTTTCCCTATAGTTAATTTTCCCCATCTCGACGGCGATGTTCCGTTAGCCCCTTCTTACGGGGTCTACATTTCACAACTTGTTCGATATGCACGAGTATGTAGTGATGTTTCTGACTTCAACGACCGAAATTTTTGTCTCACTGAAAAACTTCTGCATCAAGGGTTTAGATATCATAAATTGATAAAAACACTCTCTAAATTTTATTATAGATACATTTACTTATTAAGAAAATTCGGTTCTATATGCAGGGCTCTTATACATCAGGGCATTTCACATCCAAACTTCTATGGAAATATCATTTACAAAGCGCATAAATTCAAAAATTGTCCTTCCAAACTTATTAATCCGTTGAACAAACTTATTCATAAAGGATATAAATACAGCATTGTTGTTAAATCTTTACCTCTGGTTTTTGTTGGAAAAAATATTGATCATCTCATTAATGCTTTAAACCATAACTAAATTTAAACATTTTTTCATATTGGCAGTATTTGGCATTGCACAATATCATGTTCTTCTTTCATAATTGATGATGTTGTTATACCAAATCTATTTAGAAGTATTTCAATTGAAGTTTCATATGTAAGAAGGCTTGATATCATAGTTAACAGAAATTATTACCTTAGCTAGCGGTCAGTTACTGCGAGCATTTGTCCGGGCAGTACCTGTGTGTATTGTCTTCATGGTTTATGTACTTCATTGTAAGGGTACTCGTCTTGATAAGTTGGACTTTTTTCCAGTTTGATTTTTACTGTGAGTCTTTTTGTGTATTTATTTTTTAGCCATTCACCACATATAGGGGGGGGGTTTGGATCCAAGAAAACGAGTTTAACCCCACGGCAAATTTTGCGCCTGTCCCAAGTCAGGAATATGTTGATCATTGGCTTGTCCTTGTCTTCTTATAAAATTTTAGTTTCTTGATATTTGGGTTATTGGATGTGGTTTGTTTCCATTGATTTATTCACTTTTTTTACCTTTTTGGGGCCATTTAGGTCTTGCTATATGGTGTGAGGTTCATCACTGTGTTGAAGAGACCGGACGGTGACTTTGTTTTTGGTCGTTTTAACCTGGATATGGATGTTGTCTCCTTGACATTTACCCCATTTTCTTCCTTTATCATATATACGCATCGTTCCGCAAAATTTCATTCGGTATTGCATCCATTCCTGCCAATTTACCGAACTTTGATGTAAAAATTGCACCTCTATGTACACCAGAAGACAAATATATACAAAAGATTGTTTGAACTTTTTATATTCAACACACATTATTGGTATGTCAAATATCACATATATATTTAATATACACAATCCTAGGTGTACGTTCACTCTGGCTGAAAAAAACCATAAGATGTTATAGTTTATATATTATAATTGCTTAGTGTTAATATTTATATTGGAATATAAATGTTGTGATAAATACGGATGATTTTATCCAGGTTGGTCTGATTTCATCTGTGATTTGTTGCTAGATATTTGTTTAATTATTATTGAACCTTTCAGTGATACCGCTGTAAGTAATTGCTATTTCTTGATTTTCAGAAATTGATAATTGAGATTTAAGATATCCTACAACGTCATTGTATCCTTCGTTTGGGTCTAAATCGTGGACAAAACATTAAACAAAACAGGTAAGAAAATGCTTTAATGTTTTGGTTTTATCTGCACTGCATGAGACATATGTTGTCGAATTGCACATATGCAGAAAATAAATTAGCAGTAACTTCGGTTTTTTGTTATTTAAATCTCAAAAATATTCACGTGAGCTATTATTCTGGCTATCGCCCATTAGGCCATAATAATAAAAAAAATATCATATTTTCTAATCCCCTCGCTTCCCGATTTTTCACCACTTTCAAAATATTTCTTTTAATTTTTTTTTGCTCTTGTATTGTCATTTTCTCCAAAAAAAAAAAAATTAACCATATAGTTTGTCCCGCCCTTAATTTCTTCAAAAGTTTAATAGGAATCTAGGATTTTTTCTCACTTTTATTCAGAAAGCCAGCATTACATTTTTGCGATTGATACTTAAAAAATACTTGAAAAATAAAGACATGAAAATTGCGAATTGCTTTACTCCATATCCCTTCACTGAATTATATGAAAATATCTACAATACCACATGTTCATAATCTAATGTGCAATAAACATTTACAAACATTTTGCACACACTAAGTGTTTTCAAATGAAAAGTCACAATTTTTCAATTTTTATGAAACCTACGAATTATATTGCTCATTTACATGCATATATGTTCATTTACATGCATATATATATATATATATATATATATATATATATATATATATGTGTGTATTACCCATTTTTATAACTTTTAAATGCCCAAAATGTTTGCTCCAAGCACATCTTTGACCATCAAAAACTGTAATTAATTATATAAATTTGAAGTAGCAATTAAAATGAAAGGTTTTTACACAGTAATAGAAAGCACCTGAGGTTTCACAGTCGTTATCATGACTAAACGTATTTTTATGACCGCTGGATCGAGGTTGGACATATTCAAGCATAAACTATAAACAGAACGGACAAATTCTATATACTGGACATTACACTTGTTACAACGATGTCCTAATTATCATTTTCTGAACTCATAGTCTAGGAAGGTTATGAATACATGTTTTTGGTTCACTTAGATATTTTTAAGGCTCAAAAACGAAGCCAGGAGACTTACCCTGTGAAATTGTTGTAATTTTATATAATTGTTCAAAAAGATGAGTGGTTTGAATTTATGAGGAAAAATGTTCAAAATTGCTGCCATTTCCACAGGTGCTCCAAAAATATGTAAAAAACAAACAACTCTATCAGATTTCAACGAAAATAAATTTTCTAGTCAGATTTTGAGGGTGCGAAGTAAATGGAATCATTCAATTGGTCTTCAAGGGTGACATCGGCTGTTGCTCGCAATTGAAAATCTAGTTAATTTTATGTTTGTTGGATCTATGTAATAAAAAAGACTGAGGCATTATTACATATCTAGCAACTTATTCCGCTCAATCCGGTGCTCGGGATTTCGTTAACGAACTTTGTGGTATGGGCAAAGTTTATTGTTTGAGACTTTATTGTTACTTAATGTAAATCGGGAAACGAATACCGAAGAAAGAATGAGAAAAAGGGAATCCTAAAATCATAAATCCAAAATCATGGCAATTCATATCCAACACGAATTGAGACAGTATGACAAAGACAAAACAATAAAACAAAAATGAACAAGAACGCCACATAACTAAATCACTAGCAGTATGAACCCCTTCAAAACCTGAGGTATCATCAGGTGCTCCGGAAGGGTAACCATGATCTGCTCCACGCGTGGCACCCATCAGACTGCCAGTGTGAAGAGTCCGGTTTTAAGATGAAGAACAATAATAAAGGCGTCGTTTCATTGTAGGAATCTACAATACATCGGCAAACTAATACCGAAGCAATATATTGATAGATAATTTGCTTCATGTGCTTTTAGTCTATGTCGCATTTATGTTCAAAATTATTGGAAATTATAGAATACCGATGCCATTAAACCAAATCAAAAAGCAATTTATTAACTTATGATAATAAACTTTTTTTTCTATTTTCAATGATAACAGCAGGTATATTGACGATATCCTTACTATTGATAATACCCAGTTTTTAGTTTATGTAGACATTATTTACCAGCAACAACTGATTTTAAATAAAGCTAACAATAATTCCAAATACTGCTCTTTTCTGGATCTGACTATCAATATTGACTCCGGTAAAATAAAAAACTAAAATATATGATAAACAGGATGATTTGATTTTACTATTACTGATTTCCCTTTTCTTGACGGCGACATTTCTCTAGCTCCATCCTACGGGTGTATATTTCTCAACTAGTACCATTCGCACGAGTCTGTTCTACACTTGAAGATTTTAATGAACGTAAGCTTAGTATCACAGCCAAACTTTGAAAATAGGGTTACAGATTTCATAAGTTTAATGATAGATGTGAACATTTGATATCCAAATATGACGTTAATCGTAAACAGCTTACTACTAAGGGCATTTCTAATTTTCTAATTCCTCGTTTTTAAGGAATGCCAGAAATTAATTAAAAGTCCAGAAAAACTGGGACGTAACTTACATTCTTTATGTAAAAGGGAATATCGACAAGATATTCTGCTTGCATCCGTCAAATTAGCTCTGATACCTAGTAACCTGAACATTTTGCACACATACTGGCCTCTCACTGATACTGCCGATGTCTACTGAAATGTATGATGATTCTTGACCAAAACCAACTTTTGAGAGTTATTTTTCTTGCGTATTGCGACAGTATTCATCATGCAGTCTAGGCTACTTGAGCTAACTGGCAGTTTAGCGGCGAGCACACCTTGACCCATCTTTCAAAATTACGTATTGTCTTTTTCCTTTCTTTCAAGATTGTGGTCATGGAGATAGAAGTTAACCTGTATTGGGTTTTATTCGTATGTTTTTATACTATAGGGAAACGTGACATATATAGGGGAGGTCTGGGTACCAATAAAACGGCTTACCCCTACCACTGGCTTTTGCAAGTGCCGGTACCAAGTGCGGCTGTCCCGAGTCCCTATCGTTGTCTACGTTTGTCTTTTGTCTTATATTTCCTGTGTAGTTCCCTGGCAGATTGTGGCATGTGATTATAATTTTCCGCCATTGTAGGTGTTTCCTGTTATCCGTTTTTCAATTGAAATTTCGACCAAATTTTATGATTGATGACACTTCTATTTTGGTAACATTTGTTTGTATTTCCTAAATAATGAAGAGGGATGTAAGGAATATGCTTATATTAGCTACCTTTGTAATGGGAATCCCTGCAAAATTTTAGAAAGGGGTTTAATAATGCAAATACTGACTCAGATGTGTTTAACACTTTTCTGTTCGTAATCAGGTCGCACGTGTCTATGAGAACAACTGAAAGTCACTTTTTTGAATGACAAACTAAAAATAAAATTTTGCAGTTGAATTTATTAGTTGATTGTGAAATTTCAGTTCAATTGTATTTTTGTTTGTTAAATATATTGCCTGTAATTTAATGTGTGTGTCTAAAGTTATGAAAACTCTTTATTTTTCTAACAGATGGTGTACTTGAACATGAGATAATATCTCATGTGTACACCTTGTTCAATAACTATTATCTAAATTTATGTAAATTCTAAAACCGAAGGATTAACTCCCTCCATCGTAGTTTTGTCCCTAGCTATATTTGATATTACTGATTATTCGGATATCGTTTGGTTTTAAGCATTCTAAACATTTTTTGATATTATGGATTTCCTTTGTTTGGGTTCTAGTGCTGCTGATGAGGAATAAATTTCCGAAATGGCCATACAGCTCATTAAAATTATTACAGTTGGAGTTAACATATATGTTATGGTATCATGTTCATTTACTCCATATTCTTTCGTTAATTATTTATCACTGTCGTTGTTATTTCACAATTCACTCAGGGGTGTTTAGCTGTTCTATTTTTCATATGTCAGTATTTTAACTGGCCACTGGAGACTGTAGAAACATAATGATCTGTGTTGATGATTTGTTGATTACGTAACAGTCAATATTGATAGTAAATGAATGTAAACTATTACTTTCATACCATTAACTAAATGAAGTAGACACAATTTTGTTTAAGTATCATGTATGCCATATTTACATTAGGCTCTAGATTATCATCATTATTTTTGGTGCGATTTGTAACGGTGTTTTATGGCAAAGTTTATCATGGCCAACGACAATTGATGATTTTACCAATGACAACGGCAAAAATTCATAAAAAATAAAAGAAAAAATATAATAATAATAATGAAAATAATAAATTCTTGATTACTTGTATCTCACCTCATAGATATAAAAAGTTTTAACTAAATTAAAAATAGTTTAGCATGTCGGAAACAAATTGTTTAGATCAATTTCCGATAAATCGCTAGCACCAGATATTTTCATTTGTGCAAAATTAATATTAAATACCTTCTTATGTTGTCGCCATTTTAATTGACTTTTATTGATATTTCATTGGTACAACATTTTATTTTAATTATTATTGTTTATGTCTTTAATGATATGCTATGTATTTTTAATATAACAACCCAAAAGTACTGAATTTATTATACTTAAATCCTGCATGGTCATCGATGCAGTGGCTGGGATTTTAACATCCGCTAATTATAAATTTGAAGTGATGAAAACTGTATTTGTATTACTCTTGCATACTTAAATCTTATTGTAACGCTTTCTTTATATTGTTCCATATTTAAAAGATATTTTTAAACGTATTCGACATCTATCCTATTATTCAGAGTTTTAAATCGGTAATTTAATCTTACAGTTGGACATTTTTGTCAATATCACACTCATTTGATTGATTTAATTATATATTTCTTTAAATCAAACCTGTGTATTCAAAATAAAATCACGTTTCTAATAAGACTAGAGGGCGTAACTTATTATTTAGAAAATGAAGGGAATTGTTACAAAATGGATGGTCATCCAATTGAATAAATATTGAAAACATAATTATCCATTTTCATTACAACTAGATTAAAGTATGTCCGAGCGATGTATTCAAATTTCAGAAAACTGGATTGCTTGCAAGAACCTTAAAAAGCAGATGGTACTTTGACTAAAATGGCGTTGTTGAACCAACGTCTGGAGAGAAAAGTAATTATATTCTTTGTATTTTTATCACGTGAGTATGATTTTTATTTTTTTATTTTTAATTACGATATGTGGCAATGATATCGACTGAAAAGGTTAATCGTAAACAAGTGTCACATAATCTCATGCACCAAATGACTACCCTTCCAAACCTACAATACTCTCATGATTGTTTTGAATAATTGGAATGATGTGTTTATTCGCGTACATCGGGACTGGCTGTATATATACAATCCCATACCTGAGAGTATGTATAATTTGCCGACCCAAGCTGTCTTTTTTAGCCACTCTATGGAACGTAAGAATGGAAAAAAAATTTTGTCATTAACTACATTAAATTAAAAACTAAACAGATAAGTAATATCACTGATCTTCTAAAAATGTGGTTTTTTTTTCATAAGATCAATTTTTTTTACTATCGATATAGGTAGAAACTTAAAAAGATTGGAACATTTGGCTGATAAAATCTGATTTGAATTATATGCAATGTAATACCTCTCAGCTTATTATCTAATGTTAATTAACTGGCTTTTGTCCAGTTTGGTGGACTTAATTGTTGTCAACATACTATCGGAATTCCAATTGGCACTAACTTTGCAGCTCTTCTAGCAGATCTTCCTCACTCCTATGAGACTGAATTCATGGAAAGGCTGCTTCAAAATAAAGATAAAAAACCTAGCTCAATCCTTCAATTTTAGCTTTTGTATACAAATGATATTGCATCACTTTGGTGATTTTCCTGATCTGATCTATCAAAAAGAGCTCAAAATTAAGGATATTAAAAACACTTCCATGTCGACCTCATTCCTTGACCTTGAAATTGACAACAGATGTGGACTTCAAACTGAGCTATACGACAAACTTCACTTTTCTAACAGTAATCTTTCCTTTTCTTTGTAGCAACGTTCCAACAGCGATTGCAAATTGAGTTTGCATCTCCCAGCTCATTTGCTACTCAATGGCCTGTGGTCGATATTGTGACCGGAATAATAAGTGTGACGATATCTTTAATTTTCCCATCATATATAATTGTTTATTTTGAAATCTACAATATGCTTTTTAAAGTAAAACACTTTTTTGACAGGTTTGTTAGAAGTATCTGCTTATACAGTCAGTGATGCCAACAGTTTACACACAACCTTATTTACAGGATACAACAATCTTGTACTACCAGATTATCCGACATCTATACAGGCCGAGTATAATCTGTTAACAATCAATTCATTGGTAAGTTAGACCTGCACTACCAGAGTATCCCACTTCTATACAGGCCGAGTTTAATCTGTTAACAATCAATTCATTGGTAAGTTAGATATATACATCCACAGTAATACTGTCCAAACAGGCCGAGTTGAATCGGTTAACAGCTAATTTATTGGTGAGTTAGACTTCTACTACAAGAGTACCCATTTCTACTACAAGAATACCCCTATAAGTCCAGTATAATCTTTTAGCCATTACTTTATGTAAGTTAGATTTGTAATATCAGTGTATGTCACAACTAATGTACACTAGCCTAGTATAATCCGTTTACTATTACAAATGTATTTCATTTGTAAGTTAAAGTACCCCAAACCTATACAGGTCTAGTATAATCTGTAAAAAGTAAGACTTGCTCAAAAATGGAAATCTGTAAACAGAAATATAGCTATAACCTGATAGAGAACAAATTATCAATAAGGTTTAAAAAGAAATGTCAAAATTAGCTACAGACAGAGCTATGCAAGAGGGAAATATTCCTTAGTTAAAAAAATCTTAAATTTAGATATTGCAAGTTTCCAAATTAAATCAGCTTCGTGTCAGTTAAGTAAGTGAGAACCGAACCGTCAGTCAAAAGAACGAACAGTCCATGGACAATGGCAACACCGGAAACACTAAGAAACAAGGACATCACTCGAGTACGGGACAAAAAAGGAAATGAAGACACACAGACATATGAACAACACGGACCCAATAAAAACCATGGGTGAGATCAGGTGTACCGGTAGAGTAAGCATCTCTTGCTTCTTATAGGACACCCGCCGTGTTGAAAATGTCATCTCCGATAGTAAAGTCAAATCCGATAGAGGAAAAACAAATTGTAGTTGTAAAGGGAAAGATCTGTTGTCATCTGGGAAAGAGATATTCCGTAACGATTCACAAGATCGTGTTTAAGTGAAATTCGACAGGTTGTCCGTGTAAACCAGGAGATTAATTAATTTAAGTTTTGAGATCGCATACATTCATTCTGTAAATGTCACTTCACCATTTTATTATCTGATTCATTCAGATAAAGGGGAGGTTTTGGTTTCAATAAATGTACAAGAAACACCTACAATGGCTGAAGATTACAGTCACAAGCCACGATTTGGTCTAACCCTACCGCTTGCTTTTGCTAGTGCCGATGCCAAGTCCGGCTTTCCCGAGTTCCTATCGTTGTTTACGTTTGTCTTTTGTCTTATTTGTTTAACAATGAAGGGATATGGTGTAAATGCAAATGAGATATAGTCTCTACAAATGCATGGTAATACTAAGCAATGGAACAACTCTTTTATTGTTGTTCTTCGTCTTGAAGTCACCATGAGGCCTTCAACAATGGGCTTGTGTTTTTTCCTGTGTAGTTCCCTGGCAGATTGTTGCATGTGGTTGTTATTTTCGGGCATTGTAGATGTTTCCTATTATCATATGACATGTTCAACACGGCGGGTGTCTTATAAGAAGCAGGAGATGCTTACTCTACCGGTACATCTGATCTCACCCATGGTTTTTATTGGGTCCGTATTGTTCATCTGTATGTGTGTCTTCATTTTTCTTTTTTGTCCCGTACTTAAGTGGTGTCCTTGTTTCTTAGTGTGTCCGATGTTGCCATTGTCCATGGATTGTTCGTTCTTTTGATTGACGGTTCGGTTCTCACTTACTTTCCTATTATCCTCCGTTTTACTTAAAGGATTATATATGTTTGTCTCTTGAACGTACTTCTTTGCCTTATAATCATCTTGTTTTTGCAAGATTATAAATTTTCGTAGAAATCCGTTGTTCGTTTTTTGTTTGTTTTGTTTATTCAGTTAAAGGATTAATATTTGCATTTTTAATTGATTAATTGACTTTTTAACTAGTCTTTTCGAAAACTAGAAAATACTAATAGTTTTATCTCCGAATTCAACCAATACCTCCCTCTAATTGTTCTGCTCTCCAAAGGCTTATTCAGAATACAAGTTTTTTTAAAGATTTGTTTCAATTTGGTTAATATGTGAATTTATTTGAACATTTTCATAATTAAGCTGATCTCTTTTGTTATTTTAAACAATATTTTATTTGACATATATAACAAAATACAATTATGATCGGGATCGGAAATCAAGTGATACATCACTTTTAAAAATTCTTCTCCCTTACGAAAAAATCCGAGTTAGTATGCAATAATGAAAGGAAAAATACAAGATACTTGGTGACAACAATATATATGTTAGAAACCACACAGGCACATACTTTTTAACAATAAATTAAAAAAGTAACACAAAATTAATTATAATAATTAAGTAAATCTCTTTGATTTTAGGATGAAATCCTGGATAACTATAAAGTTATTAGTATTTTCAGTATCAAATAATAGAAGGTTACCATATAGTAAAATATTTTAATTGGAGTCGCCCAGCAAATTACTTAGCATTACTAGGTTTTTCTTATATAGATGATACTTCAGACCACTGCTTTCAGTTCGAAGTCGCGTATGTAAAATTTGACCATATCTACTACCACAGTAGAAATATTTAGGAAAAATTTCGCTACGTTTCAAAAACTTTTTAAGAGAGTACAAGGAGGAGTTTCTTACATTGGAAGAAAGCTCGTTCCAAAGCCGAAGAGTAAACGGAAGGACACTATTTGCATATAAACTTATCCGAGCAGGTATACCAGGTAGATTTTCTGCGTTACGAGTCCAGTAGTGATGAATTTGACAGAAATTACTTGGCACTAAGTTATTTAGATAAGTTGGAGTGTTATTATTAACCATCTGATGGAAAAGAATCAGTTTGTGTTTTTTTCTCCTTGTCTTAGTGTCTCCCAACCTGATTCTTTTAGTAAAATATTTAAACTAGTTAGCCCTGTTGCTCCAGTTACAAATCGAACTGCATCATAATTATTTTTTCAAGCTCATCTTTTAGATACTCAACTTCAATTTCAGCTTTCTTCACATATTAAGACGTGAAGACGCTTTTTTTTATTATGCTATCAATATGGATAGAATTTAGAAGGGAAACGGGGAATGTGTCAAAGAGACAACGACCAAAAGGGGAGTAATAACAACTCAAAGCCACCATATGATCTTCAATGAACGGTGAGAAAACCCCACACCCAACGGCAGGTCGGAGTCGGCCCCTGAATAAAGAGTAATCGTTATTTCCAATTATTTTCTTTCTAGAATATAAGGTTTTATCTCTATGTTTTTAAATGAAATTGTTAATTCGTTTATTTAATTTTAAAAATTTGATTAAAATCTTAATGTGTCAAGAAAATTGTTATACTGTTCAAATGAAATTAAATAGATTTTACTAAGTAAAATAACCGAGGAGATAGACCCTTCAAACAAACAAAAACTAACATAAAAACGTAATCATACTTATTGTTTATAATGAATTTATTGGCAAGAGTTAAGATATACTACATACAATATTATCAGGCAGATGACGGATATCAGTAACAATATTATATTGCATGAGGTAGAAGAAACAAAGTAAACGAATGACTAATAAAACTAAAACAGAACTTATTTTGATCACAATGGTCATTTGATCTTACCGTGTAACTGTGGACTTCAAACTGAGCTTCAGTGTAAAACAGAACTTATTTTGATCACAATGGTCATTTGATCTTACCGTGTAACTATGGACTTCAAACTGAGCTTCAGTGTAAAACAGAACTTATTTTGATCACAATGGTCATTTGATCTTACCGTGTAACTGTGGACTTCAAACTGAGCTTCAGTGTAAAACAGAACTTATTTTGATCACAATGGTCATTTGATTTTACCGTGTAACCAATATTTCTACAAAACAACTCATACTTATTAACTGTGTTTTTCTATATTTTTTTTCTCTTGATTAAAAAATATGGTAAACTAAATACACATGGGAGCCTTTTTTAAATGATTTAGAACAAATATTTGTTCAAGTCATAATTAGTGCAAATATCTAGAATACAATATATCACACTTCAAACGTTTATAAAACTATGATTTCTACAACTCGAGATAAAAAAAAATGTAATTGAAACATTATCTATCACGATTGAGAAGCGAGGAATCACTTTAACTATTCAGGGTGTTTGTTTTGATAGTATCGTCAGTTAATTCAACTTTCAATACGCCGGCATTCAGTGTACAAAAATGAAATTACGAAGGACAGTAGATGAAATTGCTATTTCAATGATGATTGAAGGAAATTAATTGTGTTTATTCAGTTTCTGATACAAAAAAAGATATTTGAGAGGTTAAATGATTTATTTAATGACTTTAGAATTGTTAGAATACCTGTCCGTGCCAAACATTTTAACATTTCATATGGATAAAAAGAGATGAACAAATAGTCCCTACCAGGTTTTATATTCAGTGAAAAATTATCAACTCACGTATTATTGTATCAGTTTTCTAATTACTAACCTTTTCTGTCAGATTTAATTAGAACAAACTGAAAATTACTGCACAGAATGCACTTAGTGATTTGTTAGAGTACTTTTTATGCTTTAATTTGTTCCTGTAACAATTTATGTCATATAACTCTGGCTAAGCCGTTATCGGATTACAGTTGCAATTGAAAAGTAAATTGTTCAGTGGATGATTGTAAAGTCTTTCAGGAGCACATATAAGTTAAATGTTTTTTGTCCTGTACTCAAGTGGTGTCCTTGTTTGTTAATATTTTCTATGTTGCCAATGTTCATGGGTGTTATTTACGCATCACCAGAGCCGTTTGGGACTGCTTAGCACTTAGTAGATATAACCTATTTAAAATCAAAGTACTGATAGTATAGAAGGACACACTTAAATTAATAAATGAACAAATATAGTGATATCGAGTATATATATGGAACAAAACCCCTATAAAGACATGCTCAGATTAAGCAAATGGAAAGACGTTTTAATTGTAGTTCTCCATCTTGAAGTCACCATGAGGCCTTTTTATTAACCCGTACATTTATAATTGTCGTGTCTTTTGCGCTATGCTATTTACAATATGCTTGTTTTATTTACAAACTATGAAAAACACCAGGAACATATTAAATCAATCAAGCGAAATTAGAAGAATTTGAATACTTTGTAAATAAATTTAAAAATCTGTGGAATGTAACGTAAAAATAACAATAATTTAGAACAATAAAATACAGCATTAAATGATTTTTTTTTCAGGATACAAAAACACAAACACTTGCAACATCTGGCTGGTTTACTGTGGTAAGTTTTGGCTTTATTGAAGGATTTCATTGGAGTATAAACGGAACCAAGTCACTCACAAACAAATCTTTTTACTAACAAACAAATAAAAGTCTGAAACACAGGTTTGTGAGTGACTTGGTCCCATTTATACTCCAATAAACTCCTTTCAAATGGTGCTTAATCCCTATAGTTCTTTTTAATTGGTGATAAATAACAAAATATCAAAGTTACCGTAAATTTAGTTTCTGCATATGTGCATTTCAACAACGTATGTCTCCTCGGTATTTTGTTATTTAACAAAAAATTTATATTGATGAAAATATTTAACATAAGGGAAATACATCACTTAAGCAATAAACAACAAAATACCGAAGTTAAGTGTAAATTTAGTTTCTGCATATGTCCATTTCGACAACTTAAGTCTCATCAGTGCATGTTTCAAAACTGATAGAGAAGAAATTACCAAATATGATCTGAATGGAAAACCAAAATTAGCTAAGGTCAAAGCTTTTCATAAGGGAGATACCCTAAAGTCTTAAAAAATATAGGACATCACAAGTTTCTTAACAGAAATTACTTTCGGGTCAGCCCAGAAGTTCTGACTACTGGGCTCGTGAATACCTTCGAGGAATAACAGGCCAGCAGCAGTGGCATTGACCCAGTGGTAACAAATAACAAAAAAACCTGCAGTTAACTGTAAATTTAGCTTCTGTATATGGCCATTTCGACAACATATGTCTCATCAGTGCATATAAAATCTTAACATTCGGGAGACCATAGACTCAAAGATGTTTACAAACTGAAAGGAGAACAAATTATCATATATGATCTGAATGAAAAGCCAATGAAGGACAGGGCTTTGTATGAGAGAGTTACTCCTTAGTTTTCAACAAAATTTTAGATATTGCATAAATTGCGATTGTCTTCTGTGTGGTCTTTTTGTCGGGCAACGGTTGACAGCGATTGTAAGAACATTTTGCCAGTTAATTTTTATGTTTGTTGACGATCTCGCATCCATGACATGAAAAGCATAGATGTAGCGTTTCTCGACATTCAGCCATGAATTCCGCTCAACCCAAAGCTAGGGGCCGTCTTGAACTTACTGTGAGGTATGAGCTTATTTTGTTGAAGGCCTCATTGTGACTTCAAGATGAAGAACACCAATAAAAGTGTTGTTCCATTGCTTGTTTGTTTACCATGTATTTGGATATACTGGATTTGGCCTCCTATTTCGATGTTATTTGGTAATGAGAACTTCTTTTTTTTTGACTACTTTTGGATAACGGCTTTCCATATTATTTGATTTTAATGCTGCTGATGAGAGCTTACTTCTTGAAACACGTGTACAGCATAACAAAATTTACAGGTTTTTTTGCAACTTCGGTATTTTTGTATTTTGAACCATTGGGCCGATGCCACTGGTGGTGGACCAGAGGTCCCCAAGGGTATTCACCAGCCCAATAGTCAGACTTGTCTGACACGAAAAATTTACCTTGCGTTTAATAGAAATTTACTGTTTTGTCAAAATTCAAACCCTTTAAAAATACTAAGGCTTCATTCCTTGTATGGCACTCGGTAGATGTCCTTGGTACTGGATTTGGCCTCCTATTTCGATGTTATTTGGTAACGAGAATTTTTTTTTGACTACTTTTGGATGACTGCTTTCCATATTATTTGATTTTAATGCTACTGATGAGAGGTTACTCCTTGAAGCACGTGTACAGCATAACAAAATTTACAGGTTTTTCTGCAACTTCGGTATTTTTGTATTTTGAAGAAACTTTGTCTCATGTGCATTTACTACATATCCCTTCATTGATTATTCCTAATAAAATCGGCCTTCGGGTAAGCACCCAAGTACTGGCTACTGGGCTGTTGAATAAACGATCAACTAAAATGGTAATCAATTTGAAAATAATTTCCATATCAGCGTAAACATGTATTTCGGTAGGTTATGATTTGACCTGCACCATCAGTTACCGGCATATGCAGAAACTAAGTTCACAGTAATTTCGGTATTTTGTCAACTTCACTACTTAATAAAATTACACCTTGAATGGTTTATTTGATCATACGAATTATATATATTTACCAGTTCATATTTACTTTGGGCGACTTTAAATATTTCATTTTACCATTTCCATTTGGGCCAAAGTGCAAAATACTCGAATAAAAAATAATGAAAAAAAAAAATACAAACAAGCATGGTGAATTTGGTAAAAATCTTAACTACATATTCTGATCTGGTCCAAGTATTGAACCCGTCACACAGCCACTTAAAATGTGATACTAAAATAACTTTTCTAACCTGTATACATATTAAAGTGACCACAAAAGTCAAAAGCAATTATGGGAGAGACCAGATAGGAAAATCCGTAAGACATACGACACAAGCCGTCATATTCCTGACTTGGAACGGGCATTTTATAAATAAAATGATGGGTTCATCCGGGTTTAATGATGTATCAACCTCCCTCTTATATGATGACTAACTATAGCTTCTGTGTGCCCAGAATGTGTTAAATATCAAGGCTATAATATTGTCAAAACAAATTGAAATAAATAGTGCATGTTACTTCTCTAATTTGCAAATAACACCGAGTTGAAAGTTTGGTAAGTCCTTTGTACATCTTACAATCTACACTACAAACATTATGGACGAAGACAAAGCTAAAACATGACAATATAATATACAACTAAAGCAATCACAGTGTGAAATCTCACTGAAAATCAAGAGTGTAACCGATAAGCATGATCTACTCCACACGTGGTACCTGTCACGCTGCCAGTGAAAAGGTGATTAGCATGCTATTTATAGATTGATTTACATTATTAAGACGTCATACATTGGCCTACGAATACTGAAGCAAATAGATGCACCATTGGTACTTGGTATTTCTAACTACATGACTACCAATGCCTAGTAGAATAGAAACACATTCCGTAAGCAAATTATACAGATTATCCCATGGTATTCCGTTATCATGTTAAGTATATACTGATAGCTAATGTTTTTTTTCTTGTCTTATTTGTTTTATTTCAAATTTTGTGTATTTTACCTACAGATTTGGACAGATAGTCGGTTAACATGGACAAGATCTTCGTACGCAAACATTGAATATATTTATGCTTCACAGAAAAATATTTGGCATCCAGAATTAATCGTCGAAAACTCGTGAGTAAATTAAAGCGTAGAAGATTACAATATGAAAAAGAAAGGAAATGGGGTAAATGTCAAAGAGACAACATCCCATATCCAGGTTAAAACGACCCAAAACAAAACATTTAGGGGTCACCATATGGTCTTCAACACAGTGAGGAACCCCACACCATATAGTAAGCCCTAAATGGCCCCGAAAAGGTAAAAAAGTGAAACATCCAATAACCCAAATATCAAGAAACTAAAATTTTATAAGAACACAAGGACAAGCCAATGACCAACATATTCCTGACTTGGGACAGGCGCAAAAATTGCGGTGGGGTTAAACTCGTTCTTATACGAGAATAATAAAGATATAAATAGGGGCTGCCTTGACGTTAGTTTGCGGTTTGCGCAAAGCTCATTGTTGAAGACCTCTTTTGAATTAAAGTTATTGAAGGATAACAATAAAAACATTCGATTGCTTCGTTCTTCCATGTATATGTAGAGGCTTTGTCTCATATGCATTTACTCCATATCCCGTCATCGCTTATATCTTTCACAAGCGCGAGAAGGTCCCATTTTGTCAGAGTGAAATTAGATTAAAAGACATAAAATGAACCGATTCAATTTTTGTCTTCGTAAATGACGTTGCTCAAACTCAGCGTCCTCGTAAATTACGTTTTGTCCAATCCGAAACGTTCAGAACAATGACAATCCTATAATGCCTTTTCTTTCGGTCCATTTCTCACACAAGAGAAAGATATCCATAATAGTGGTCGAATATTATGAATATTTCTTCCGTAAAATACAACGATTGCATTAAAAGAAAGCAAAATTTGCCATTTTTCAGGAGGTTTTAAATGTGATATCAAATTTCAGTTTATCATATTTTGGTGACAACTGTGACGTCGAATTAACTACAAGGTTGAATTAGACATTTACCCAAGTCTTGTAAGACATCTTCATACTACCATGTCTTCTAAGGGTTGTCTTACACGTGATACAGCATACCGGAGAAATAGAATATGCTAGATACATTCATACAAATACTGATGCTACCAGATAAAAGGTCGCTACCGTGGCATTGTACAGAAAATACGAAGCAAATAAACAGAAACGGTAGAGATAAAATGTAGATAAATCCGAATATGAGCACAGGAAAACATATAAAAGACTAGAAGCGTGAATCCAAACAAGAAGCAGAACACGTGATGATACTTCCACCAATTGGCATGGTTCATTCTGCTTGTGCTTTTTTGGTAATTTTTGTTAATTTGCAATATCTTTGTCAAGCTGTCTTCATCTGT
This sequence comes from Modiolus philippinarum, assembly GCA_002080025.1. Lineage (NCBI taxonomy): Eukaryota > Metazoa > Mollusca > Bivalvia > Mytilida > Modiolidae > Modiolus > Modiolus philippinarum. The sequence continues at coordinate 156,195 of MJUU01006747.1, read as the reverse complement.
GTCCAAAACAAAAAATTGCAAAGTATTTTTTTTAATAGGGAATTGCCTCTTTTCTTTAAGATAAGATGTCAGGATTTGGATTGCTTACCAACGCTTCAAATTGTTTTATAGTAATATCCACTTTAAAAATGTATTATTTTTTTTTCAATCTTAAATCAATTTTGAAATGAATATACTATATTGATGCAGTTGCATGAATAAATGCACATAGAGTACACACTTCGATATTAGCCTAATATCGTATATGTCTTTTAAGATGTTTCCTTGCTTATTTTTACCATGTATTTGTCGACACCTTGTCTTATGTGCATTTACTTAATATCCTTTCCATCATCATTTCAAAGTGGAATAAAATGAACCAGATATTAGTCGGAAACGACAGCTATCCCCGCACTCCCGTTTGACACAGAAAACGGTTGTTATACACCCTGGGCATAATTTTTTTCATTATTTTTTAAATCAAACTATTGATAGTCGTTATTGTTTATAAAAGAATTCTAGGATATATGGTTGCTAAGTAGAATTCCCCCCAAAAAAATAACTGGTCTTTGAGACTTTCAAGACAAAACTTTCAAAATCGGAATCAAATATTTTTGAAATCCAATTGATGAAAATGTTGGTCCTAAACTACTCAAACAATTTATGTATGGTTGCTAGCTAGAATTCCAAAAAATAAGTGGTCTTTGAGACTTTCAGGAAATGTACCAAAATTGGAATCAAATATTTTTGAAATCCAATTGATGAAAATGTTTGTCCTAAACTACACAAACAATTTGAATATGGTTGCTAGTTAGAATTCCAAACATAAGTGGTCTTTGAGACTTTCAGGAAATTTTCCAAAATTGAAATCAAATATTTTTGAAATCCAGTTGATGAAAATGTTTGTCCTAAATTATACAAACAATTTAGATATGATTGCTAGGTAGAATTCCAAAAAAATAACTGGTCTTTGAGACTTTCAGGAAATTTACCAAAATTGGAATCAAATATTTTTGAAATCCAATTCATGAAAATGTTTGTCCTAAATTAAATAAACAATTTAAGCATGGTTGTTAGGTAGAATTCAAAAAAGTGGTCTTTGAGACTTTCAGGAAATTTACCAAAATTGGAACCGCCTTTCAGAATCCTTTTGTTTTTTACCAAAAACTCGTCAGAATTTAAGATAATATGCCAAAATTAAAAAAAAATATGTCTTTGGCATTTTCAGGAAATTTACAAAAGTTGGAACCGGAACCAAAATTCCAAAAGCTTATTGCAAATTTATAGACTATATGCAACAATTCTGCATAAAGATTTTCTCCCTAAATCTCTATATGTAGGAGGAATTTGCGTCACATGCCACATGTGTAAAAATCCACATCTTTGAGTCTTTGTTAAAATTGACTACATAGGGCCTCTTGTTTGCACCAAGACCAACATAAAAAATCCCAAAGCTTATTGCGCATCTACAGACTATATGCAACAATTCTACAACAAAATTAAATCCCTAAATCCATAAATGTTGGAGGAGTTTGTGTCACATGCTACATGTGTAAAAATTGACATCCTGGGGCCTCTTGTTTGCACAAAGACCAATATCGAAAATCTGAAAGCTTATTGCGCATCTACAGACTATATGCAACAATTCCAGAGCAAAATTAAATCCCTAAATCCAAAAATGTAGGAGGAGTTTGAGTCACAAGAAAAGTGTGACGGACGGACAGACGGTCGGACGGACGGACAGACGGAGGGTATAACATTATCCCCGACCTTTCTTCGAAAGTGCGGGGATAAATATATATATAAATATAAATACAGTAGAAACAAATTTAACACAATTGCCAATGAAGCTATAAAGAAATGTGCAGATTTGTATGTTAACCTTGGTGGCATTTCTTACGATTCAAAGACGATGAGGCGTATACCCTCATAACATTTTGAATGGAGCACCATGATCACAAAAGACATGGATGTAGCATTTATCGACATTCAGCAAAAAATTCCGCTCAAACCAATCCTAGGGGCCGTCTTGAACTTACTATGAGGTACGAGCAAAGTTCAAACTATGAGTTCCTTAGTTCTTATTTCCGTGTATTGCAACTTCTTCACGTCCCTGTTTTGTCTTCGATTTTCTCTATTGCCGTTTTTGTCATGTCTTTGGACTTCGATTTTTGTGGTCATCGCTTCCTATGTTCCATCGATATACTACAGCCGTTGTTTTTGAAAGTCTCATGATGAAGAACATTTAATAGAAGCGTTATTCCTTTGCTTGGTTCTACCATGTATTTGTAGAGACTTTGTCTCATGTGCATTTACTCCATATCCTTTCCTTGTTTATTATTTACCTATTGAAATGACTATACAAAAAGCGATAGAATTGTTTCAGCATTCTTAATTACAGACACACAAATTTCATGATGAAGTAACACGACTTGCACAGAGGGCAAAGATGAATGAACTTCATTCCGAAAGTTTGTGCCGTGTATGGTGATGTGTCGCATATCGTATACCATCGTTGGAATTGAATTTTGTTATTAACAAAATACGCCGATAAAACAATTTATGCTCTATGATCATCAAGCATCTTCATAGTCTTTGCTTCTAATAATATTTTGGAAATGCTTCAGTTAACTTTTTCTACCATATAATTACCCTCCTTTCTATTTAAAAACCAACAAGCACAAAAAAAACCTCTGAGAACAATTGGTATGCCAGGTTGAGTACGAGATTCAGAAAAAAAATCTCAGTCTTAATATTTACTTAAGTTCTTGCAAATATAGACTTAATTAATGAAGGGAAGATAACATTAAACACTTACAATGGACAAACATTACAATCACATGTCACAATCAACCAGGGAACTGCACAAGAAAAACAATAAAATGACAAAAGACGAACATAGATAACGATAGGAACTCGGGATAGCCGGACTTGGTACCGGCACTGGCAACAGCCAGCGGTAGGGTTAAACCGGTTTATGGGTACCCAAACCTCCCCTTTCTCTATCTCGTTTCCCTATAGTATAATAAACATACAAATAAAACACAATACAGGTAGACCACTAACTCTAAGACCACAATCTTGAAAGAGAAAGAATAGAAAACACGTAATTTAGAAAGATGGGTCGAAGAGTGCTCGCCGCTAAATTGCCGGCTAGCTCAAGGAGCCTAGTCTGCTGGTAAAACACTGTCGCACTACAGAATAATAATCAAACTCAAAACTTCCCGAAGGGTTTGGTAAAGGATCATCATGGATCCGAGTCGCATTATACTTAGATACCAAATGTTCATATCTTCTATAAAACTTCTTAAATGTGTTATCAATCTATGAAATCTGTAAGCTTGTTGTAATAGTTTGGATGTGATAGTAAGGTTACGTTCATTAAAGTCGTCAAGAGTAGATCAGACGCGTGCGAATCGTACCAGTTGAGATATATACACCCCGTATGATAGTGCTGCAGGAACGTCACCATCAAGAAAAGGGAAATTAGTAATAGTGAAATCAAAATCATCCCTTTTATCAGAACATGCTTACCCTTCCGGAGCACCTGATGTCACTCTTGTTTACTGAGAGTTAACACTGTTAGTGCTTTAGTTTTTTGTGTTGTATATGTAATGTTCGTGTGTTTTGTGGGCAGGTGGTGTCTTTGGTCTTCCGTCTTTTGGTGTTCTTGCTTTTGCCTTGTCTCTGGACTAGATTTGTGTAATCTTGTGCTTTGCTCCTTCGGTATTCTACTGCCGTTGTTTTATCATAAATTTTAGTTTTAATTTTCCAGAGTCAACGATGATAGTTAGATCGAGAAATGGGCAGTATTTAGAATCATTGATTGCTTTATTAAGTTCAGTTCTTGTGGGTAAATGAGGTCGACATAGTCTAAAAACTGGGGATATACTGGGAATTGTCAATAGTAAGGATATCGTCGATATACCTGCTGTTATCGTTGAAAATTGAAATAAGATGATCACTGTATTGTATGGTTCCATCCTGTAGTTTATCATAAAGTCCCGCTCGTAACAGAACAGGAAAAGATCTGCAATGAGAGGTGCACAGTTTGTACCCATGGGAATTCCAATGACTTGTTGATAGACGATGTTGCCGAAATGAACAAAAATGTTGTCTGGCACATTCAGTGCCTTAAGCATGACATCCCATGTCCAGGAACAATGATTTTTGTAAGTAATGTTAGAAAAGAATCCTTGTTTTTTTTTACAACAAATGAAATGTAGACCAGAAAATTTGAAAGACCATTTAATAAGTTGTCCCAATTTCGATTTGATCAATTAAGCCTGAAGCGCAAAATATTAAGCAAAATAGGTCAATTGCTATGCAGCGTTAAACAGGTACATGCAAATGTAAAATGGGGATTTTGATGATAGGAGTGAACGCATGCATTTGAACAGAGAACTTTGCAAATCATACTTATTTAAACATTTAACTGCAACCTCTCCATTGGCATAAGTTGTTACAACCACTTTTGTAATCCTAACCACTTTTGTAATCCCTTGATTACAAATATGGCTTTGGGTTACAAAGGTGGTTGAACTAAATGTCTTATCAACCACTTTTGTAATCCCTAACCACTTTTGTAATCCCTAACCACTTTTGTAATCCCTAACCACTTTTGTAATCCATCTTTCTTAAGATTTTTTTTCAACATAATTTGGATTCAAAAGTACAGGTTTTACTGTAAAATGTCACTTTAAGTAAAGATCAAAATTTTTTTATGAAACTCTTTGAATTGAATAAGGGATTACAAAAGTGGTTGAGATTACAAAAGTGGTTGACTAAGAATTTCAATCAACCACTTTTGTAATCCTACGATTTCAGATGTGGTTAAGAATTTTTGAAATTGAGAATCATTGTCACTTTAAGTAAAGATCACAACTTTTTTATTAAACTATTTGAGTTGAATGAGGGATTACAAAAGTGGTTGAGATAACAAAAGTGGTTGACTAAGATTTTTATCAACCACTTTTGTAATCCTTAACCGCTTTTGTAATCCCACGATTTCAAATGTGACTTAGTATTTTTTTTAAATCCAGAACCACAGTTACTTTAAGTAAAGATGAACATTTTTTTTTTATGAAACTCTCTGATTTGAATAAGGGATTACAAATTATAAAGTGGTTGAGATTACAAAAGTGGTTGACCAAGATTTGTTATCATACACTTTTCTAGTCCCAAACAACTTTTCTTATCCCACGATATAAAGTGGTTGAGATTACAAAAGTGGTTGACTACGATTTTTTATCAAACACTTTTCTAATCCCAAACAACTTTTCTTTTCGTGGCCAACTATACCATTTTATTTTTTTTTCATAGTTAATTTGTGGCCATCGCACAACATATTAATAACTTTTCTTATCCCACGATATAAAGTGGTTGAGATTACAAAAGTGGTTGACTACGATTTTTTATCAAACACTTTTCTAATCCCAAACAACTTTTCTTATCCCACGATTTCAAATGTGGTATAATATTTTTGAAATCCAGAACTACTGAGATCAACATTTTTTTTTATGAAACTCTTTGAGTTGAATAAGTGATTGTAAAAGAAGTTGAGATTAAAAAAGTGGTTGACTAAGATTTTTTATCAACTACTTTTGTAATCCCTCACCACTTTTGTAATCCCACGGTTGCAAATGTGGTTTAGTATTTTTGAAATGCAGAACCACTGTCATTCTCACGTAAAGATCAACATTTTTTTTATGAAACTCCTTGAGTTGAATGAGGGATTGAGATTTCAAAAGTGGTTGACTAAGATTTTTTATCAACCACTTTTGTAATCCTTAACCACTTTTGTAATCCCACGATTTCAAATGTGACTAAGAACTTTTTTTAAGTCCAGAACCATTGTCACTTTAAGTAAAGATCACTACTTTTTTATTAAACTATTTGAGTTGAATGTGGGATTACAAAAGTGGTTGAGATAACAAAAGTGGTTGACTAAGATTTTTTATCAACCACTTTTGTTATCCTTAACCACTTTTGTAATCCCACGATTTCAAATGTGATTTAGTGTTTTTGAAATCCAGAACCACTGTCACTTTAAGTTAAGATCAACATTTTTTTATGAAACTCTTTGAGTTGCATAAGGGATTACAAATTATTAAGTGGTTCAGATTACAATTATGGTTGAATAAGATTGTTATATCAAACACTTTTCTAATCCCCAACAACTTTCGTAGTCCAACGATTCTAAATGTGGTACAATATTTTTGAAATCCAGAACCACTGTCACTTTAAGTAAAGATAACATTTTTTATGAAACTCTTTGAGTTGAATAAGTGATAACAAAAGTGGTTGACTAAGAATTTCTATCAACCATTTTTGTAATCCCTAACCACTTTTGTAATCCTACGACTTCATATGTGGTTAAGAATTTTTTAAATGGAGAATAGTAAAGATCAGCACTTTTTTATTAAACTATTTGAGTTGAATGAGGGATTACAAAAGTGGTTGAGATAACAAAAGTGGTTGAGATAACAAAAGTTGTTGACTAAATTTTTTATCAACCACTTTTTTAATCCTTAACCGCTTTTGTAATCCCACGATTTCAAATGTGACTTAGTATTTTTTTTTAAATCCAGAACCACAGTCACTTTAAGTAAGATCAACATTTTTTTATTAAACTCTTTGAGTTGAATAAGGGATTGTAAAAGTGGTTGATATTACAAAAGTGGTTGGCTAAGAATTTTTAATCAACCCATTTTACAATCCCTCACAATTTTTGTAATCCCACGATTTCAAATGTGGTTTAGTATTTTTGAAATTGAGAACCACTGTCATTCAAGTAAAGATCAACATTTTTTATGAAACTCTTTGAGTTGAATGAGGGATTGAGATTTCAAAAGTGGCTGACTAAGACTTTTTATCAACCACTTTTGTAATCCTTAACCATTTTTGTAATCCCGAGATTTCAAATGTGACTTAGATTTTTTTTAGTCCAGAACCACATTCACTTTAAGTAAAGATCAACATTTTTTATGAAACTCTTTGACATGAATAAGGCATTACAAATTATAAAGTGGTTGAGATTACAAAAGTGGTTGACTAAGATTTTTTATCAAACACTTTTCTAATCCCAAACAACTTTTGTTATCCCACAATTTCAAATGTGGTATAATATTTTTGAAATACAGATTTACTGTCACTTTAAGTAAAGATCAACATTTTTTTATGAAACTCTTTGAGTTGAATAAGGGATTATAAAAGTGGTTGAGATTACAAAAGTGGTTGACTAAGATTTTTTATCAACTACGTTTGTAATCCCTCACCAATTTTTGTAATCCCATGATTTCCAATGTGGTTTAGTATTTTTGAAATGCAGAATAACTGTCATTCAAGTAAAGATCAACATTTTTTTTATGAAACTCTGAGTTGAATGAGGGATTATGATTACAAAAGTGGTTGACTAAGATTTTTATCAACCAATTTTATAATCCTACGATTTCAGATGTAGTTTAGTATTTTTTTAATCGAGAACCATTGTCACTTTAAATAAAGATCACCACCTTTTTATTAACTTATTTGAGTTGAATTAGGGATTACAAAGTATTAAGTGGTTGAGATTACAAAAGTGGTTGACTAAGATTTTTTTATCAACCACTTTTGTCATTCTTAACCACTTTTGTAATCC
>MJUU01006747.1:104544-148261 GCA_002080025.1 Modiolus philippinarum | reverse complement strand
ACTAAGATTTTTTATCAACCACTTTTGTAATCCCGAACCACTTTTGTAATCCTACGATTTCAGATGTGAAATCGAGAACCATTGTTACTTTAAGTAAAGACCAACACTTTTTTATTAAACTATTTGAGTTGAATGAGGTATTACAAAAGTGGTTGACTAAGATTTTTTATCAACCACTTTTGTAGTCCTTAACCATTTTTGTAATCCCACGATTTCAAATGTGACTTAAATATTTTTTAGTCCAGAACCACATTCACTTTAAGTAAAGATCAACATTTTTTATGAAACTCTTTGACATGAATAAGGCATTACAAATTATAAAGTGGTTGAGATTACAAAAGTGGTTGACTAAGATTTTTTATCAAACACTTTTCTAATCCCAAACAACTTTTGTTATCCCACAATTTCAAATGTGGTATAATATTTTTGAAATACAGATTTACTGTCACTTTAAGTAAAGATCAACATTTTTTTATGAAACTCTTTGAGTTGAATAAGGGATTATAAAAGTGGTTGAGATTACAAAAGTGCTTGACTAAGATTTTTTATCAACTACTTTTGTCTTCCCTCACCAATTTTTGTAATCCCACGATTTCCAATGTGGTTTAGTATTTTTGAAATGCAGAATAACTGTCATTCAAGTAAAGATCAACATTTTTTTTATGAAACTCTGAGTTGAATGAGGGATTATGATTACAAAAGTGGTTGACTAAGATTTTTATCAACCAATTTTATAATCCTACCATTTCAGATGTGGTTTAGTATTTTTTAAATCGAGAACCATTGTCACTTTAAATAAAGATCACCACCTGTTTATTAAACTATTTGAGTTGAATTAGGGATTACAAAGTATTAAGTGGTTGAGATTACAAAAGTGGTTGACTAAGATTTTTTTATCAACCACTTTTGTCATTCTTAACCACTTTTGTAATCCTACGATTTCAAATGTGATATAGTATTTTAGAAATCCAGAACCACAGTTACTTTTAGTTAAGATCAACATTTTTTTTATGAAACTCTGTGAGTTGCATAAGGGATTACAAATTATTAAGTGGTTGAGATTACAAAAGTAGTTGACTAAGATTGTTATGTCAAACACTTTTCTAATCCCCAACAACTTTCGTAGTCCCACGATTTCAAATGTGGTTTAGTATCTTTGAAATGCAGAAGCACTGTCATTCAAATAAAGATCAACATTTTTTTTTATGAAACTCAAATGAGTTGAATGAAGAATTGAGATTACAAAAGTGGTTAACTAAGATTTTTTATCAACCACTTTTGTAATCCCGAACCACTTTTGTAATCCTACGATTTCAGATGTGAAATCGAGAACCATTTTTACTTTAAGTAAAGACCTACACTTTTTTATTAAACTATTTGAGTTGAATGAGGTATTGCAAAAGTGGTTGACTAAGATTTTTTATCAACCACTTTTGTAATCCTTAACCACTTTTGTAATTCCACAATTTCAAATGTGATTTTGTATTTTTGAAATCCAGAACCATTGTCAAATTTAAGTTATGATCAACATTTTTCTATGAAAATCTTTGAGTTGCATAAGGGATTACAAATTATTAAGTGGCTGAGATTACAAAATGGTTGACTAAGATTGTTATATCAAACACTTTTCTAATCCTCAACAATTTTCATAGTCCCACGATTTCAAATGTGGTTTAGTATTTTTGAAATGCAAAACCACTGTCACTTCAAGTTAAGATCAACATTTTTTTCGATGAAACTCATTGAGTTGAATAAGAGATTACAAAAGTGGTTGAGATTACAAAAGTGGTTGACTAAGATTTTTTATCAACTACTTTTGTTATCCCTCACCAATTTTTGTAATCCCACGATTTCCAATGTGGTTTAATGTGGTTTAGTATTTTTGAAATGCAGAATAACTGTCATTCAAGTAAAGATCAACATTTTTTTTTATGAAACTCTGAGTTGAATGAGGGATTATGATTACAAAAGTGGTTGACTAAGATTTTTATCAACCAATTTTATAATCCTACGATTTCAGATGTAGTTTAGTATTTTTTAACTCGAGAACCATTGTCACTTTAAATAAAGATCACCACCTTTTTATTAAACTATTTGAGTTGAATTAGGGATTACAAAGTATTAAGTGGTTGAGATTACAAAAGTGGTTGACTAAGATTTTTTTTATCAACCACTTTTGTCATTCTTAACCACTTTTGTAATCCCACGATTTCAAATGTGATATAGTATTTTGGAAATCCAGAACCACAGTTACTTTTAGTTCAGATCAACATTTTTTTTTATGAAACTCTGTGAGTTGCATAAGGGATTACAAATTATTAAGTGGTTGAGATTACAAAAGTTGTTGACTAAGATTGTTATGTCAAACACTTTTCTAATCCCCAACAACTTTCGTTGTCCCACGATTTCAAATGTGGTTTAGTATTTTTGAAATGCAGAAGCACTGTCATTCAAATAAAGATCAACATGTTTTTTATGAAACTCAAATGAGTTGAATGAGGAATTGAGATTACAAAAGTGGTTAACTAAGATTTTTTATCAACCACTTTTGTAATCCCGAACCACTTTTGTAATCCTACGATTTCAGATGTGAAATCGAGAACCATTGTTACTTTAAGTAAAGACCGACACTTTTTTATTAAACTATTTGATTTGAATGAGGTATTACAAAAGTGGTTGACTAAGATTTTTTATCAACCACTTTTGTAATCCTTAACCACTTTTGTAATCCCACAATTTCAAATGTGATTTTGTATTTTTGAAATCCAGAACCATTGTCACATTAAGTTATGATCAACATTTTTCTATGAAAATCTTTGAGTTGCATAAGGGATTACAAATTATTAAGTGGCTGAGATTACAAAATGGTTGACTAAGATTGTTATATCAAACACTTTTCTAATCCTCAACAATTTTCGTAGTCCCACGATTTCAAATGTGGTTTAGTATTTTTGAAATGCAAAACCACTGTCACTTTAAGTTAAGATCAACATTTTTTTCGATGAAACTCATTGAGTTGAATAACGGATTACAAAAGTGGTTGAGATTACAAAAGTGGTTGACTAAGATTTTTCCATCAACCACATTTGTAATCCCTAACTTCTTTTAAATCTCTAACAACTTTTGTAATCCTACGATTTCATGTGTGGTGTAGTATTTTTGAAATCCGGAACGTCTGTCACTTTAAGTAAAGATCAATATTTTTTTTGATGAAACTCATTGAGTTGAATAATGAGATTACAAAAGTGGTTGACTAAGATTTTTTATCAACCACTAATCCCGCGATTTCAGATGTGGTTTGGAGTGAACGTACACGTGACAAAAATGCACACGATACATAGAAAACTCCAGGTAATGAAGGACAGGGCTTTTTTTCCTGTCTACATCTTGATATCGCCTGAGGGTCTTCAACCAGAGGTGAACTATTAATGAACCATTTTTGTAATCCCACGATTTCAGATGTGGTTTAGTATTTGTAAAATCCAGAACCACTGTCACTTCAAGTAAAGATCAACTTTTTTTTATGAAACTCTTCGAGTTGAATGAGGGATTACAAAAGTGGATGACTAAGATTTTTTAACAACCACTTTTGTTATCCTAACCACTTTTGTAATTCTACGATTTCAGATGTGGTTAAGTATTTTTGAAATCAAGAACCACTGTCACTTCAAGTAAAGGTCAACATTTTCTTGTTGAAACTCTTAGAGTTGAATGAGGGATTTCAAAAGTGCTTAAGATTTAAAAAGAGGTAAACTAAGATTTTTTATCAACTACTTTTGTAATTCCATGATTTCATATATGGTTTAGTATTTTTGAAATCTAGAACCGTTGTCACTTTAAGTAAAGAACAACATTTTTTATGAAATTTCTTTAGTTGAATGCGGGATAACAAAAGTGGTTAAGATTTCAAAAGTGGTTGACTAAGAATTTCTATCAACCACTTTTGTTATCACTTACCACTTTTGTAATCCCTTACCACTTTTGCAATCCCTTAACACTTTTTATTCCCGAACCACTTTTGTTATTCCATGCTTTTTATGTATTTTAGTGTTTTTGAAATCTAGAACCACTGTCATTTGAAGTAAAGATCATATTTTTTTAATGAAATTCTTTGAGTTGAACGAAGGATTATAAAAGTGGTTGGGTAAGAATTTTAATCAACCACTTCTGTAGTCCCTACCCAAACCACGTGTGTAATCCCTTGATAACAAATATGAAGATTGCAAAAATAGTTCGATTGAAACTGCCACCAACCCTTATTAAATAACAAAATACCGAAGATACTGTTAATTTATTTTCTGCATATGCCCATTTCGACTACTTTTGTATCATCAGTGCAGATCAAACCAAATCAATTAGAAGTCCATTAACCGAAAAACGTACACATACTGATAGAGAACAAATAACCAAAAATGATCTAAATAAAAAAGCCAAATTCAGCTAAGTACAAAACTATGCACGAGGGAGATACTCCTTAGTTTTATACACAATTTTGTAAAATTTAGATATTACAAGTTTCAATAAAACCAGTTTTCAAAGTAATGACCACTTTTGAAATCCAATTTTATAGGGGCCACCTTAGATATCTGATATTGATGTTCAGTTCAAATTGTGTGAGATACCAAATGAAAATATTACCATTGATTTCAATAGTGGTTGATTAGAAATTGCTATCAACCACTTCAGTAATTCCAACCACTTTTGTTATCTCAACCAAATTTGCAATTCTCTTAATTTCCTGTATGGTATAGATTTCAAGAGATGTGCTCTTATATCTTCCACCAAGCCTTATTAAAGCAATGTCCACTTTTGAAATACAATTGTATAGGGCCACCTTAGATATTCTTTATTGATGTTAAGTACCAGAGTTGTGTAAGACATCCCATAAAATATTATTCTGAATTTTAGAAATGGTAAAGTAATCCTAACGACTTCTGTTACCCCATCATACAGCGATTGTAAGGACACTTTGCCAGTTTATTCTATGTTTGTCGACAACCCCGCATTCATGAATAATGTGGAGCACGGCTGTGGAACCTTTCGATGATTAGCAATGAATTAAGCTCAATTCAGTGCTAGGGGGCCGTCTTGAGGTATGAGCAAAGCTCATTGTTGAAGGCCCCATGGAGACTTCAAGAAGAAGAAGAACAATTGCAGCGTTGTTCCTTTGCTTGTTTTTACCATGTATTTGTAGAGACTTTGTCTCATGTACATTTACTCCATATCGCTTCATTGCTTATGGTAAAGATTTCAAAAGTAATTCTTTTAATTCTGCCACCAGCCATTAATAATTATGTCCCCAAAACGAAGTTTGGGAGACATATTATGTTTGCTCCGTTTCTTATTAAGTCGCCCAAAGAAGGTTTGGCGACTTCTTGTGCTTGCACCGTTTCTTCTTATTTTTCCGCCTCTTTCTGTCATCTTGTCCAACCCAATTCTCAGAAACCGCTTGTTCAATCACAACCAAACTTCACAGGAGGGTAGGAGGGTAGATTACCACCCAAAGATGTGCAATCAGGTGTTGAAATTTTCGAAATGACCACCATCATTGGTCAGTTTGAATTTTGACCCCAAATCTTTTTATTGGATTAACTCCGAAACAGTAAAAGATAGCTAATTAATTGTAATGACAAAAATGTTTGCTAGGTCATAACGGACGTTTGTTTTATTAAGACCGAAATTCTTTGGTCAACCGTTCAGGAGTTATGCCCCTTCAAAGTTTTGTCATATATGTAAGTATGTTTTTCTTGAAAACGGTAAGGGATAGAAACTTTTTCCATTCATCCTAGGTGATATGTGTTACATTTAAAAATACCAAGGTCAAAGGTCATTGGTCACTTTGAACTTTGACCCTGGACCTTGTCATTGGATTAACTCAAAAACTGCAATAGATAGATGATAACATGTGATGCCAAAAATGTGTTTCGTTTTAAGATTTACATTCTTTACATCGGGTGCAAAATTATTGGACCAACCTTTCTTGGCCTATGGACCAAAAACTGATTTTTGAAAATTCCCGTTTTATACAATGTTATACTCGAGCAGTTTGACATTAATATTCTTAACACCAATAAATTATGTCAGGTGCATTTAAATTCCTATTTGTGGAGTATTGTGTTTATTAGTCATATGACAGGTATTTGTAAATGATTGTGCAAAAAAAAAAATCTGTATTACTTAACTAATCAAGATATTGTTTCACATCTGCTATTTATCATCAGGTTACATTTAAATTTTACAATTTAATTAGTGAGTTAACAATTGATACTGTTACTATAAATCTAGATGTAAGACTGTGAGCTTGATGTAACTTAACAGTCATCAAATCCTAATATATAAAATAGAATGATTTTTTAAGAAGCACTTATAAATTCATGAGTCTTGTATTGAGGAATAATAAAATATCAAAATTTTTCCTTTAAAGAACAATAATAAACATTGTGTTCTACGTGCTGATAATGGAAGGTTTGGGCGACTTTTGTGTTTCGCTTTGCGATCACAGTTATCACTTGTTAATATTATTCTATCTTTCTTCCGCTCAAATATTGTCCATCCCATATCTCGGCTACTATTTGACCAAACTTCATGAAACTTCATAGGAATAATTGCCTCAATGAGTGGATGTGTTCGCATCTTTCAAAATTTTCAAAATGACCGCCGTTGCCATGGAAACAGAAGAAAAGTTGGAAAATTAAAAGTTCTCAGAATTGGATGAAATTTTACAGCAAGGTTGCCTTTCATGTGTACAAATGATTTTCAGCCTCAGAATTTTCACAATGGCTGTCGTTGCCATGGCAACACAAAAAACGGGGAAAACCAAAAGTTCTTGGAATTGAATAAAATTTTACATTTAAGGGAGTACGAGTGTCAGAAATATTTTAATTAGAATTAAAACTCTAGCCTTTTGTTTTGAAGAGCATTGCTTCTAAAACAAGATGAGCACAAAAAAATGAAAATCCACAGTTATCCATGTAAGAACTTTTGAGATATACGACGTCAAAATGTTGGCGGAAAACGGTTCTCTCTTGAGTTTTCCTTCAATTTCCATTGTTTATACGCCTTAAAATACATTAAAATATAATTTGAAATTGATAAAAATTTAGACATTATCTATTTTATGCATTTTAAAAATACCTATGACCAAGAAAATAAGATACATATGCAAAACATTTTTACCCTGTTTAAATGGATAAAACCCGAGGATATCGAATGGTTCTGAAACCTGACACTCATACTACCTTTATAGTGTCTAGCATGTGTACGAATGATTTTATCCTCAGATTTTTCAAAATGGTTACCGTTGCCTTTGAAACTTAGACCGGTCCATGCTACAGCATAATTCTTTCAACAAATGTTTGGCTGAAGTTTCAATTAGATGAGATTAAAACGTTTACCTATCAGCTTTGTACTTTAATTAATTTACTCCTTCAACCAGAATACTAATCATTTAACTGATTATATTCTAATTGTTAATCTGATAATGAGCTAAAGTTAGCAGAGGCAAAAAGACAAAGCAGTTGGAAAGCATCCGGGAAAATTGTCGACCGTAATGGTCCTAAAAAATACTAAATTTCGCGATCACTTGTCACACTTGCCAGCTTTTAGTCTGTTGATATGATACGTTTATGGCATGAACTAAACACTATGAATTCCCCTATAACAAAGGGATACTACAAGTCGAATTGAACAATTAGAAAATCAAAGACATAAAATGAAAACATCGGCTGTCCCGAGTTCCTATCGTTGTCTACATTTGTCTTTTGTCTTATACGTTTTTTTGCCTGTGTATAGTTCCCTGGCAGATTATAAATTCAGTCTTTGTAGGTGTTTCCCGTTATCCATTTGTTTACATTTAATAATTTCTAAACATAAAGACGCGTTTTGGTATAATGATACAACTCACAAAACCAAAAATAGACACAAAAACTTCAAATGAAAATAAAACTTACGTCAAAGGATAAACTGACAACACCAGAGCAAGAGTAAAACAAATAACCAACCTCTAAGGAACCTCTAAGGAACGTCACATAAAACCATAGAAAATTACCTGCAGCAGTGTCAGTAATACGATCATCAGGTATTCCGAGAAAGTAAGAAAGATTTACTCGAGAATGACACTGTAAGTGGAAATTGTTTTCTGTAGAAAACAAAGGCAAGCGTCTCCACAAATAAACTCAATACATTAATTTTACCGAGCGGTCACAATAATTTTAATCGTCACTACTAGTACAAAAGTATTATATTCCGTCATTTGAACAATATACAGAGTAATAATTTTAACTGGCATTGTTTCTGGCACGCTAAACCTCCTCCATTTGCGGTAGCAAGCATTAGCTTGATTACACTTTTGGGTTATCTTTGAGTTCAGTTTAGTTAAAATTTGAAAAGTAATAAGACAGTCTTTTAGACATGTTGAAATTGTGCAATTTTGAAAAGCAATAAGACAGTCTTTTAGACATTTTGAAATTGTGCAATTCCTTAGCGATATATTGTTGTGGACAGGTTACAATATACTTTTCAGTGATATGCTGCATCTCTATGGATTGTACTTATTTAGTAAAAAAATTCAGTTGGTTTAGAAATGAAACCATTACGAATACGTTAAACAATAATTGTGCGACCATATCTATCCTGCTATTTTAATTCCATATATAGGCACTCTCTTTGGGCTGTTTTTCTCTGTCATTCATTTTAAGTATCAACTTTTGAAATTATTCATATGTTATGTGGTAATTATAAAAAATTGTTTCTAGTTTTTTACAAGTTTGGACTGTGCAATCCGTTAATCCTGATTATTAATCCGATCATTAATCTGATAATCCTGATCTTTAATCTGTTAATTCTAAACTTTAATCGGATCGTTAATCGGGTAATCCCGAGTGCTAATCCGTTAATTCGATCACTAATCTGATAATTTTGATCGTTGATCCCATCTTTTTCTTTTTTCCTACAAATGTCCTAATTTGAGATTGATGTATCCCGACGACATGGGTTTAAGGTGCAACATGCTTGTAGACATGTTTATTTGCATCATTACGGAAGGGTTTATGTTAACACATTATTTTGACATCTTTATTAACAATGATATTTCACACAGTTAATCGTCATTGATGGGTAAGTATGGTGGAATTTAATAATGGTAGTTCTTTTTTTTTCTTTGATGTGATCAATCATTTTTGACATTTATATAGTGTATGTGAATAAATAATGTTGTGGATATTTTGTTACATGGTTAGGTGGATTCCTTGTGGTTTTTCTTGACATTGATGTATGGGTTTTATGAAATTTTATGATGGTACTTACTTTTTCGGTGTTTGATCTGTCAATAACTTTTGACAGGTTTATAACTCATTTGAATAATTAATGAGGGGGATTATTTAGATGACGTCACGCCTCTATCAGCCAATCAGTGTCTAAAGTTATAAGGGCATAATACTACTCATAAGCCAGTCCTACGGAAATTCTAGAAGTGTCGCGATTTAGGAGGGTTGGTAGAGCCAGATCTGGGCTGCTGATATCGTAAATATGAGCATCTTTCCCGCCATAATCGAGGCTTCAAGTACCTCTTGAGTATCATTGACGTCTTCTCAAAGTACGACTGGCTGGTGCCGCTCACGAATAAGAAAGGTGCCCCTTGCCGGATGCCTGTCGGACAGTCTTCAAGGATCATAAGCCTGAGAAGCTATGGACCGATATTTGCATAGAAATTTATAATCGTGAGATGATGAATATGCTCCGGAAGTGCTACATGAAATTCTACTCCACCGATAACGTAGAGAAGTCGAGCGTGGTTCAACGCTGGAGTAGTACCATGAAGTAGAATATGTTTAAGTTATCCTCGCTACTTTCACGAGCACTCAGATTCGTGTCTTGTACGATCCCGTCCGCCAAATAATACCAACATGAATCAACGAATCGAGATGACTCCCACCGCCACCAATCAGAAAGAGCACAAGGCCAAGTTCTTCTGGCACCTTTACGTATCTCTCACCAATAAAGCCACAGCGATTCGACGTTGGCGATTAAGTCCGGATCGCAAAGAAAAGGGGCGCATTCGAAAATGTAAACTGTGCTGGACCTAGGAAGATTTCGACATCTCCCGAACCTTGAATACTCATTCAACCACCTGACGCATCAAGGACTTCAACGGCGATGAGATAAGCAGTATTTAATTCTTGGATTAAGCAATCCGACCTGCAATAAGCCTCATCGGTTATCTTTTCGGTCCCTCTAGAGAGATGCAAGAAAGACTATGGTGGATTAGCCCTACTTAGTGGTGTGTCAACCGTCAAGCGACGACATGATTGAGTCATTAGAACGATATTTATTAATATCGAAAACCTCCGTCCTGGCCTTCTAGACTTGACTTTATTTTATAGTTTATCCTAGCTTGCATTCTTCCTTTCAGCTCGTGCCACTTCGTAGCGTACCATCCCGTGGTCACCGGCTCGTCTGCTTTGGCCCCTCTCTCAGATTGCGGGTCGAAATCAAACCATCTAAACCTCTGCCGTTAGTTAGCACTTTGCCATCTCTTTCTCGATGCTGTCCAACCATTTCATCTACGCCTCGAGTGCTTTAAGGTAGATAGACACTAAAATAAATAACCGTGAGATTTTGTTATAAGTTGGCACAATTAATGAACCAACCCTACCAACATGAAATTTGTAATAAAAAGTATCAGTCACCATGACTGTTTTTTTTTTCTAGAATTGAGATCAAAGTTTACTCATGTTTAGCATTTCTCTCGCCTGAATTTACAAAAAATGCACGGGAAAATGTGGAAAGGCAGTTTTTAGCGGAATAGAAATAAGCCTTTTATCATAAGAATTCTATATACTTTTGTAAATAGATAGTTTATGATATAATTAATGATGACAACGAATAACCGGGTACTCGATTAATCGGTCGAATAGGCTGTAACCGGTTACCAAATCCGGTATTCGAGTACTCGGTGTCAAAAATTATGTCAGTTATCTTCTGTTATTAGAACAATTTAAAAACAGTGTTTTTATGTGTTTCGTTAATTGGATACAAATCAAAGAAAAAATAATTGACAACTTGTTTACAAAACGTTGTATTTATTGCAATGTATTAATGAGTTAATTAATAAAGACTTAATTATCATTGAAGTGCCCCGGTGACAAGATTAGAATTAGTGTAATATGGGTATATTACTATTGTCTGTCATTTAAAAAATAAAGCGAGGTACGACAACTTTCCCGTGAATTAGTTTCTTACAATACCCCAAAATACAACAAACTTGAATGGCAACTTGAATTCAATTTAGATAGATTTTGACATTTTTGTTGTGTTTGTTAAATACGTTGCCTAGCGTCCCAAGGCTCACAC
This sequence comes from Modiolus philippinarum, assembly GCA_002080025.1. Classification (NCBI taxonomy): domain Eukaryota; kingdom Metazoa; phylum Mollusca; class Bivalvia; order Mytilida; family Modiolidae; genus Modiolus; species Modiolus philippinarum. The sequence goes on along the minus strand of MJUU01006747.1, from coordinate 136,912 downwards.
TAAACTAACTGTCATTTGGAATGGAAAATGTAAACCCTCAACAAAAGATTGGTTTTGGTTCTAGAAGTCCTTCGAGTAGTACCATCTTTCCAAACACTGTAAAACAGTTTAAACGGATACGAAATATTTTACGAAAGGACATGGGGTAAATGAACATGAGACCATAACACATATGTTAACCCCAACTGCAATAATTTTAATGAGCTGTATGGCCATTTCGGAAATTAATTCCTCATCAGCAGCACTAGAACCCAAACAAAGGAAATCCATAATTTCAAAAAATGTTTAAAATGCTTAAAACGAAAGGCTATTTACATCCATTTTCGACTGCTAATTTGTCAAAAAACATTCAAGTGTGCGATATGTAATCTTACTCCTATGAAATACTCTGCACGTATTTAAAATCATATCGCATATCAGAACGATAGGGGATGTGATCTTTGTGCTATAGATAAATGGATAAGTTCGGAACTCACTCTACGAAGCGCATGCCCATCTGGCGGATGCTTCAGGATGTTGATATGAACCATCATCCAATCACCAGTTTTGGATGGCCACGTGATAGCTAGGACGCCGTCACGAAGAGAAGGATTTAACCTCAAGCTGAAGGATAGCCTGAAAGGTATCAATTACTTAGAGGCAGAGCTGAGTGCAACCTTTGAAGCACTCGAGGCGGAGAAGAAACGTTTGGACAGCATCGAAAAAGAGATAGCAAAGTGCTTACTCATGGCAGGTGTAAGACGGTTGACTTAGGTATCTGTCCCGCAATCTGATAGAGGGGCCTAAGCAGACGAGGTGGTGACCACGGGATGGTACGCTACAAAGTGGCATGAGCTGACAGCAAGAATGGAAGCTAGGATAAACTATAAAAGAAAGTCAAGTCTAGTACGTCCAGACGGATGTTGTCGATATTGATAAACATCGTTCTAATGACTCAATGCCGTCGCTTGAGGGTTGACACACACTTACGATGGCTTATCCACCAGTCTTTCTTGTATCTCTCTAGAGAGACCAAAAAGATAACCGATGGGGCTTATTGCAATTCGGATAGCTTTATCCAGGAAATAAAACCTGCTTATCTGATCGCCGTTGAAGTCCTGCAGGCGATAGGTTGTTAGGTGCGTATTTAAGGCTTTGGGGATGGAGAAACTTTCTAGGTCCAGCGCAGAGTACATCCATTCTCGAATGCACCATTTTTCTTGCTGACCCAGAATTTATCGCCGACGGCAAATCGATGCGGTTTCATTGGTGGGAGATCCGTAAAGGTTCCAGAAGACCTTGGCCTCGTGCTCTTTCTGGCTGGCGGCGGTGGGAGTCATCTTGATTCTGTGATGTATGGTGGTATTAAACTGGCGGACGAGATCGTTCAAGACAGAGAGGTAAGTGCCCGTGAAAGTGGCGAGAAGTACTTAAACATATTCTACTTCATGGTACGACTCCAGCGTTCCACCACGATCCACTTCTCTTCGTTCTCGGCGGAGTAGAACTTCCGGAGCATATCCATCATCTCACGATTATAAATTTCTATACATTTATCGGATCATTGATTCTCGGGCTAACGATCCTTGAAGACAGTTCGAAAGGCATCTAGCGAGGAACATCTTTCTTATTCTTGAGTAGTACCAGCCAGTCGTACTTGGAGAAGACGTCGATGCTGCTCAAGAGGTACCTGAAGCCTCTATTATGGCGGAAAATGCGCTAATATCTACGATAGCGACAGCCCAGGTCTTGTCCTACCAACCCTTTTGCCTCGAGACGCCTCTGGAATTTGCGTTTGACTCTCTTATGCATCATGCTCGAAGCTTTCGCGTGCAGAGGGATAAGAATGGCACCGAATGAGGCTAACATCGTCTTATTGCATTGCGTGCGACCGTATTCATATGCTTGACATGTAACACAGATCGTGGTGATTCGCTTGTTTGATCGGCATCTCTTTGGGGGACATGCAGCCTTTTCAGTTTGGTCCCCGGACAGGTGAAATTATGCCTAGGCTAGTGCATCTCGACGGACAGTCAATTTATCAGCTTATTTATAAGGACATCTCCGATAGCTGCAATGAACTGCGACTTCTTGGTTCCGCATACGCTCAGGTCCCAATCTTCAACCGCCAGCAATTGCTGGTCACTTCCTTACCCAGCATTTCGTCCACGTCTTCCTTTGACATTTCAGACTGTATATTGCTATTTAATATAGATAAATGGACGTTGAAAACCTCACCTACGATGAGCCGACCGCGAGTGTGCATAACCACTTTCTCCTTCCGTATCTATGCAACCTAGGTCTGATCATTATGAAATCGGACCGAGGCAAGACAACGCTAATGAATAACCTCCTCCTGTGCAATCGACGTATTAACTACGATCGACTCTACGTCTACGGAAAACCGCACCACCAGCCAATATTCTAGCTGCTTTTGCGGGCGCTGGAGCAAGGGTTAACGAACGTCGATTTCCGCGACCTTCTCTGGCACAAGGGTAGCAACCCAAATCTTTGATCGACGTCGTGGACATCGTGAAGTCACCGCCAAAACCAAGCGGTATCGAGCCATTCTTCGAGCACGAAAACAACTTGCCAGACCCATGCGACCTCGACCCCTCTAAGAAGAATTTCATGGTTTTGATACGTCTCTTATATTGAGCAAGCAAAGCGAGTGCAAAGAATACTACGAGCAGGGTCGCCATAGTAACGTGGAATAATTCTACCTCTGCCAAATTTTCGCCAAATTCCCGCGGCACTCATCTGGGAGAATGCCAACTTTATCTTCAAGCAGGATCATAAGAATCGCGATTATATCCGCCGGGATCAATGCAGCAATCTCATAACTGTTCAATTCGATCACACGAGCCTAAAATTGGAAAGTGTGCAATCTAGGCGAATTTCACTTAGTCTAAGATAAAAAATGAATCACTTGCAGGAATTTTTTCTGGAGAATCAACGGTACTTTAATCGGAAGTCAAAGAAGTTTCAACGACCTCCCCTTCAATGTGAGAACCTGTGGGAGTGGGGGCTTTTTATGGTATGGACCAAAGGTATAGATGCAATAGATAGACCCCAGTGCTGCATCAAGACCCATCTGCGGCAATCAGTGCAGGTACCCATCCATATCGGGCAGTGTTAATTAAATGAAAGAGGCACTCGAAACTTTCTGCTTAGGATATTGATCCAATGCTTAGAGGTGATCGATCCAACTCTTATTGGGCGTTGGTGATTCTGTAAATAAATGACGTTCATCAAGATGACCACCACCCCAAGAAGCTTGAGGCGCTTGCTAAGGACATACCAAGCGCAATTTTCAGGCTTACCATATGCAGCGTCGCCTAGATAAGATCGGTCAAAGCTGCGACCTCTCCTAGATATTCAAGCAATAGTGTCCGAAGCTAGAGGACGATTACAACGCATGGACAAACACATGGCACTCAATCCGTATTTCTGATGTTAAGCTTTTATAAGAATAGATTTCATGGCATTTTACATACACAATTTGCAAAGGACACAAGTAATAAAGGACTGTCCTGTAACATTGTAACTCAATAGTAATTATTGATTAATCAATGGCTGGTGTCAGAATTAAACGAATTACTTTTGAAATCTGAACCATAAGCAATGAATGGATATCGAGTAAATGTACAAAAGACAAAGTTTCTACTAATACAAAGGTAAAATAAAGCAATGGAACAACGATTTAATTGTTGTTCTTCATCTTGAAGTCTCCACGAGCCTTCAACGATGAGCTTTTCTCATACCTCATAGTAAGTTCAAGACAGCCCCTATCGAATAACGCCACAGCAATGCTCCATATTATTCATGAATGCAGGATTGTCAACAACGTAGAATTAATTGGCAGAGATTTCTAACAATCGCTGTTTGATGGGAAAAAATGACAAAAGTCATTAGGATTACTCAACCATTTTTGAAATCCAGGATAATATTTTATGGGTTATGTATCTTGCACAACTTGTACTTAAATTAATCAAGAATATCTAAGGTGACCCTATACAAATGTCTTTCAAAAGTGGTCATTGCTTTATGAAGGCTTGGTGGAAGATACACACGACTTTTGAAATCTGTACCATATTGCAAAAGTGGTTGGGATTACAAAAGTGGTTGGAATAACAAAAGTAATTGATAGCAATTTCTCATCAACCACTTTTGAAATCCCCAACCATTTTTGAAATCCAGGATAAAATAATTATTGGGTATCTTACACAACTTGTACTAAACATCAGTATAAAATATCAAAGGTGGCCCTATACAATTGTACTTCAAAAGTTGTTGCTACTGTAATAAGAGTTGTTGGAAGTTTTTAGCGAACGGCTTTTGAAATCTACACCACATTTGTAATCTAGGGATTAAACATCAGCTGGTATTACAAAAGTGGTTGATAGCTATTTCGAATCAACCACTTTTGAAATCCATGGTGAAATTCTATAGGGTATCTCACACAATTTTAACTGAACATCAATATCAGATATCTAAAGTGGCCCTATACAGTTGGATTTCAAAAGTGGTTATTACTTTTATAAGGGTTGGTGGCTGAATCAATCGAACTGTTTTTGCAATCTTCATATTTGTCAAGAAGCGATTACAAACGTGATTAGGGCATGGAGGATAACAAACGAGGTTGATAAAAATTCTTAGTCAATCACTTCTGAACTCTAAACAACTTTTGTAATCCCTCATTCAACTCAAAGAGTGCCTTGAAAATATTGATCTTTACTTAGAGGATTTCAAAAATAATAAAATACATTTGAAATCATGTGATTACAAAAATGGTTATGGATTACAAACGTGGTTGATACAATATCTTAGTCAACTACTTTTGAAATCTAAACCACTTTTGTAATCCATCATTCAACTCAAAGAACTTCATAAAGATATTGATCTTTACTTTAAGTGACAATGGTTCTGGATTTCAAAAATACTATACCACATTTGAAATCTTGGGATTACAAAAGTGGTTGATGAAAAATCTTAGTCAACCACCTTTTTAATCTCAACCACTTTTGTAATCCCTTATTCAACTTAGAACAGTTTATTCAAAAATGTTGACCTTTACTTAAAGTGACAGTGGTTCTGGATTTCAAAAATACTACACCATATATGAAATCATGGAATTACAAAAGTAGTTGATAAAAAATCTTAGTTAACCTCTTTTGAAATCTTAACCACTTTTGAAATCCCTCATTCAACTCTAAGAGTTTCATAAAAAAAATGTTGACCTTTACTTGAAGTGACAGTGGTTCTGGATTTCAAAAGTACTAAACCACATCTGAAATCGTAGGATTACAAAAGTGGTTAGGGATTACAAAAGTGCTTGATAAAAAAATCTTAGTCAACCACTTTTTTAATCCCTTATTCAACTCAATGAGTTTCATAACAAAAATGTTGATCTTTACTTGAAGTAACAGCGGTTTTGGATTTTACAAATACTTTACCACATCTGCAATCATTGGATTACAAAAAATGTTAATTAAGAGTTCACCTCTAGTTGAAGACCCTCAGACGATATCAAGATGTAGACAGGAATAAAAGCTCTGTCCTTGATTAACTGGAGTTTTCTATGTATCGTGTGCGTTTTTGTCACTTGTACGTTTACTCAATATCCTTTCATTTTTTCCTGTAAACCACATTTTTGTAAATTTTGTTGAAAACTAAGGAGTATCTCCCTCATGCAAAGCTCTGTCCTTAGCTGATTTTGGCTTTCCATTTAGATCATATTGGTTATTTGTTCTCTATCAGATTTTAAACATCTTTGAGTTAATGGTCTTCCAAACGTTTAGATTTTATCTGCACTGAAGAGACATTAGTATTCGAAATGTGCATATGCAGAAATTAAATTCACAGTAACTTCGGTATTTAGTTATTTGAAATCGCGGGATTACAAAAGTGGTTGATAAAAAAAATTACTCAACCACTCTTGTAATCTCATCCACTTTTGTAATCCCATTATTAAACTCAATGAGTTTCATGAAAAAATGTTGATCTAAACTTACAGTGACAGTGGTTCTGCATTTCAAAAATGCTAAGCCACATTTGAAATCGTGGGATTGCATAAGTGATTAAGGATTACAAAAGTGGTTGAAAAAAAAAACTTAGTCAACCACTTTTGTTATATCAGCCACTTTTGTAATCCCTTATTCAACTCAAAGAGTTTCATAAAATAAAATGTTGATCTTTCCTTAAAGTGACAGTGGTTCTAGATTTCAAAAATATTATACCACATTTGAAATCGTGGGATTACGAAAATTTTTGGGAATTAGAAAAGTGTTTGATATAACAATCTTAGTCAACCACTTTTGTAATCTCAACCACTTAATAATTTGTAATCCCTTATGCAACTCAAAGATTTTCATAAAAAAAATGTTGATCTTAACTTAAAGTGACAATGATTCTGGATTTCAAAAATACAAAATCACATCTGAAATCGTAGGATTACAAGAGTAGTTAAGGATTACAAAAGTGGTTGATAAAAATTCTTAGTCAACCACTTTTCTAATCTCAACCACTTTTGTAATCCCTCATTCAACTCAAATAGTTTAATAAAAAAAGTGGCGATCTTTACTTAAAGTGACAATCGTTCTCGATTTCAAAAATACTAACCCACATCTGAAATTGTAGGATTACAAAAGTGGTTAGGGATTACAAAAGTGGTTGATAGAAATTCTTAGTCAATCCCTTTTGTAATCCCTCATTCAACTCAAAGAGTTGAATTCATTTTCGTGTCTTCATTTTCGTGTCTTCATCGTGTCTTCATTTTCTTTTCTGTGTCATGCTCATGTTATGTCTTCGTTTTTTTGTTTTTCCGACGTTGCCATTGTCCTTGGATTGTTCTTTTTAGACTGACGGTTCGGTTCTCACTTACTTTCATAAAAAATGTTGATCTTTACTTAAATGACAGTGGTTCTGCATTTCAAAGATACTAAACCACATTTGAAATCGTGGGATTACAAAAGTGGTTAAGGACTTCAAAAGTGGTTGATACAAAATTTTAGTCAACCACTTTTTTAATCTCAACTACTTTTGTAATCCCTTATTCAATTCAAAAAGTTTCATAAAAAATGTTGATCTTTACTTAAAGTGACATTTTACAGTAAAACCTGTACTTTTGAATACAAATTATGTTGAAAAAAAATCTTAAGAAAGATGGATTACAAAAGTGGTTCGGGATTACAAAAGTGGTTGATAAGACATTTAGTCCAACCACCTTTGTAACCCAAAACCATGTTTGTAATCAAGGGATTACAAAAGTGGTTTGGATTACAAAAGTGATTGTAACATAAGTAAACTACATTGACTGTATAAACATGTCAAAGACGTCAACAATGTGTTTCCGTAGAGATTGTTCCATGGATTGAACGTCCGCTTCACTTTTCAAATCTTCAGTTTAACTGAGTAATTTTACCTAAAAATTTGCTTTATTAATTTTGCAGTATAAACATAACAACATTATAATGACATGACATAAACTGTGCACCTCTTTTAGCCGATCTGTTTCTCCACTCTTATAAGGCAGAATTCATTGAAGGGCTTCTTCAAAATAAAGACACAAAACTGGCCCAGTCCTTTAATTTCAGCTTCCGTTATATAGATGATATTTTATCACTAAACAACCCTCGCTTTGGTGATTTTCATCTCATTTATCCAAAAGAGCTTGAAATTTAGGATACTACAGATACTTCCTCATCGGCCTCGTTCCTTGACCTTCATCTTAAAATTGTCAACAGAGGTACATTACAAACTAGGTTAAATGACAAACGCGATGACTTCACTTTTCCAATAGTAAACTTCCCTTTTCTTTGTGGCAACATTCCAAAAGCACCAACATATGGAGTTTACATCTTACAACATTCGCTATTCAAGGGCTTGTGGTCGATACAGCGACTTCCTTGATAGAGCCCAGTTGCTAACAAATAGACTACTTAAGCAAAGGTACGTTATCAAAAACTTGAGGTCATCACTACAAAAGTTTTACGGCCGACATCACGATCTTGTCGATCGTTACGGGATAGCTGTTTCCCAGATGACAACTAAACTTTGTTTTTACTCTATCGTATTTTACTTTACTACCGGTAATTGACATGTTCAACACGGCGGGTGTCTGATTAGAAGCAGGAGAGGCTTACTCTACCGGTACACCTGATCTGACCCATGGTTTTTTTGGGGGGCCGTGTTGTTCATCTGTATGTGTGTCTTAAATTTTCTTTGTTGTCCCGTACTCAAGTGGTGTCCTTGTTTCTAAGTGCTTCCGATGTTGCCTTTGTCCATGGATTGTTTGTTCTTTGACTGACGGTTTGGTTCTCACTTACTCTATATAAGTATTTAAATGCACACCAAAGGCTTGTATTTTCCCACGTCTCAATATATTTTACTAAAGGATATGGAGAAAATGAACATGAGACCATAACACATATGTTAACTCTAACTGCAATTAATTTAAATTTGCTGTACGGCCATTTTGGAAATTAATTCCTCATCAGGAGCAAGCCTCATCCTAATATTGGGTTTATGCCAAGTCATTGTACTGTTATTGTCTATGTGAAGAATTTGTCATATACAAAGAGAAAACTTTGCTGAAGTGTTTTTTTTTCTTCAGGCCAAGTTAAAGTCTTTAAAATGTCGAAACAACGGCATTAGAATACCGAAGGAACAAAGGGGTGAAATTCACAAAAATCGAAGTTCAAAGACAGGGCAAAAACGAGAACACAGAAAACAATGACGTTAGACACAAAAACAATGACGCCAGACAGACACAAAGCACAGAAAATGTCCATTGTCTCAAACGAAAATATTTTCCGAACGAGTATGTCAATTTTAGCACCATACTTGGAAATACTACCCAGGTCGTTTCTTGAGGATTTCGTAAATTTATTGTATAGTGACTTAGTAAGATACTGATTTATTTATAAATTATATCTTTTTAGTGTAACAGATTTGATTGCATTAGGAGATGACGATATTAATGTTCGAATACGATATGATGGCGAGATTAGGTGGGAACCGCCAGCCATTTTATTTACATCATGTGACATGGACGTGACGTATTTCCCGTATGACGTTCAGACGTGTGATATTGAGCTAGCAAGCTGGGGATTTCACACCGACGCAGTTAATTTAACCTTTTTTAAAACTCATATCAACTTACAAGACTACAGGACGAATGGCGAATGGGACCTTACGTCAACGTCTCAGTTTACAAGCGAAATAGTAGAAGATGGACTTACATATTGTGAATTACTATTCCGGATAAACCTAGAACGTCTCCCAGGATACTATATAATGAGTGTTATATTTCCCGTCATCCTTACTTCCGTTTTGACGGCTGTGACATTTGTACTTCCGGTTGAGTCTGGGGAGAAAGTGGGCTATATTCTGACAGTGCTGTTGTCACTGGCTGTCCTACTCACGTTATTTGCTGATAATATGCCAACAACATCAAAACACACATCTGTTCTAGGTATGTCGTTATACTGTTTATATACTGGCTCTTAATCTTTGGGTTGGAAGGGTCCTGAATACACACACACATATATATATATTCTTTATTTTGTTGTTTTCCAGGCTCTTCCGCTGTACCCTTTTCCTTTTTTCAAATTGTTTCATATGTTTTGTGGGTTTAGATTTTTCGAATACATTTTCATATAATCAACTTCATTCCCTTTACAATTGTCAAAGTTTAATTCGTTGAACATCAAAAATGTGTCTCTTATATCATTTTGAAATAAAACGATGAGATACAAAAAATATACGGAAATTTGGAGCTACATATATTAAACGGCTTTCGTGAAGTACAATATTACCAATAATGTAATTTAAAGGCTGTGAAAAGCCGTTGTGTCCATTTACGTAACAACGGCAGTAGAATACCGAAGGAACAAAGGGTGAAATTCACAAAAAGTCCAATGGCAGAGCAAAAACGAGAACGCAGAAAACAAGTACTCAGTTATTAAATTTTGAAATTTTTTTTAAAAAAAGCCTGAAATATAACCATAATTATCAATTTTTCTAACTTCTAAATATTTTCACAGCTATTTTTGACTGTTTTCTACAAATGGTATTAAAATAATAACTGAAATTCCTTTTCTTTGTACAGGGTACAAGACTAAGTGTGATAACCCTTCATTCTAAATTTAAATATGATGAAACAGCTATAATGTCATTGAAACCTAGAACATTTTAATTCTCTGTAATAGATATCAGTCCCTTGTGAGAAAATGAAAATTCTCTGCTCAAACTCTGATTCAGGATTCATTTTTACTTTGTGCATTTTTTTTATATTTGACAATAGACTAAGGTTGTTCGATTAACATTCATAAAAACCAAGAGTGTCTAGAATTTTTTGATCATTTATCCAGAATTTTAGGCTTTTATTGTCAGTGATTATTTTTTTTAAATCAAGCAAAACAAATGTACACCCAATGATACAAATATATACTGAGGCTTCATTCCATGTATGGCACTCGGTAGATGTCCTTGGTACTGGATTTTGACTTCCTATTTTGATATTTTTTGTAATGAGTACTTCTTTTTTGTCTACTTTTGGATAATGGCTTTCCATATTATTTGATTTTAATGCTGCTTATGAGAGGTTACTCCTTGAAACAAGTGTACAGCATTACGAAATTTACTATTTTTTTATGCAACTTCGGTATGTTCTTCATCTAGAACACACAATAAGGCATTCAACAATGAGCTTTGCTCATACCTCATAGTATGTTTACACGGATATGAGTGGAATTCATTGATAGATGTCGAACAACGTTACAATAATGTATCTTTTGATCATGGATGCGGGATCATCAAAAAACATTAAAAAACTGGCAAAATGTTCTAACTATAGGTATCTACAACCATTCTAAATAAATATGTTTTGTATTGCATATAATTGTCAATTGTTACCCTGGAATTAACATCCATTGCTATAATCATCATCGCTGTCCTAATCTTTAGAGTTCTTAATTGCAGTTGTGTTCCTAACAGTCAGCTTAGAATAATAATCCATTGTTATCAGGTATCATCATCACCGTGCATATCATCATACATTTTAATGTTCAGTTGTTTTCCTGTCCGTTTTTCTTAGATAAACGTCCATTACTATCATAATTTCAGTCGTTATCATTTGACGTTTTTATTTTCAGTTGTGTTCCTGACGGTGACCCTGGGACTGGCATCCATTGCTATCATCATTACTGTCCTCATCATCAGACTTTACCACAAACCAGAAGACTATACAATTCCAAAGTGGATGTACAAATTCGTTCTTAAATGTAAAAAACTAAGAGCGAAACGTGTTATCAGCATATCTAACATTAATACTGATATTACCAGCGTCAGTGGAGAAAACAACCAGGGAGAAAAGATTGTATGGAAAAAAGCCCAAAATTCAGACACCACTGTGTCATACAAAAATGTGTATTCCAATCAAGAACTTGCAGAATTCTTTGATAATTTTTTCTTCATCGTTTTTGTTATTCTTTATATATTAGTTGTTTTAGGATTTACCATAACATTAAGTGTTGCCGATTGATGCTTATTTGTTTGTGTAAATGTTTTATATAAATGCGCCAAAGTAAAAAATAAAAAAGAAGATGAATTTTAATTAAAATGTTGGTTTAATTAATTTGAAAAGAACAATAATACCCAAATTGCAAAATGAAAAGTAAATTATGTTATGCTTCACATGTGTTTTAAGGAGTAATTACCTTGATTTATACCTATACACTGACAACTGTGTACGTTTAAAAACAAACATTTACCACAAGAGTGATGATTTCGACTTTCCAACAGTAAAACTCCCCTTTTTGAGCAGTAATGTTCCATCATCTACGGCATATGGTATCTTTATTCCACAACTCATTTGCTATTGTCCAGCATGAAGTTTGTACAGCGATTTGTCAAGAGAGCGAAATTGCTGCCTCAAAAACTTAATTCTCAAGAATGCGTTCAATCACTATTGCAATTGTCACTACAGAAGTTTTATGGTCGTCACCATTATTTGGCAGACCTAGCAATGTTTCTATTTCACAGATGAGAAAAGATATTTTTGTGTAGATCTAGAGTTTGGATTGACAAAACTGGACTTTTCAACGGCAGATGGAAGGATTATTAAACACTTTTTAAAAGATCCAACATTTAATTCTGTCACCATAAAACTTTTACACTAAAACTTGCTTATAACGAATTTCATGGGAAAACAATATCCGAAACCAAGCCTCTGGATCCACTGAGTAACTTTGATATGCGTAAAGGAATCTAGACGCAAAATTTAACAAAGTTAACCGTAACTCCGGTATTTAGTTATTTCGCCCATGCAGTGATATGGGTGGTCTTGAACTCGGTTTGATATATGAGTAATATGCTCATTGTTGGAATTATCAATTTTATTATTAGTGAGTGAAAACCAAACTGTCAGTCTGAAACGAACAATCTTACATCTGAAAAAACAAAGACACTACAAGTGTACGACACAGAAAAGAAAAAATGAAGACACAGAAACATAAAAAGATGAACAACAAAGACCCAATACATTCAAAGGGTGAGATCAGGTGGACCGGAAGACCAGTAGAGGAAAAACACACATTAGTTACAAAGAGAACGATCTGTTGTCATGTGGGAATCAGATAGCGCTCCACAAGATCTTGATGGCGACCGTAAAACTTCTGCAGTGCTGACTTTCAAGTTATCGGTTAGCCTTGCTTAAGTAGCCTATTTGTAACCAATCAGACTCTGTCAAAGTAGTCACTGTATCAACTGTATAAAATTGTTTCTTGATAATCGAACAGTAAATAGATCTACGTTTTATGTAGCATACGGTGGCAGTATATGAGAAATCAAAGTATTCACGTACTGCTAAGCCTAAAAAGGGAGATAGAACTGACATAAACATATAAGTGTGCATAACTCCTATAAAAGATATTTTACTTATGTAATGCGCATGAAGTTGTTTGACAAACAGGACTTCCATGCATGTTAAATTAATTCTGCATTGTATCCCGATACCTAGTACCAAAGTTTCTACAAGAACTTTAGACATGCTTGGGATAAACATGCAAAGTAATAAGGGAATACATAAAGTTATACAATATTTTACGTCGTGATATGGAGAGAATTGACACGAAACCATAACTCATGTGTTAACTATAACGGCAAATAATGTTGATGGTGGGTTTGTCATGAACACTGAAGTTAAGTTAAATTAGAAGTAGCTAATGTGTTCGATAAATCTCCGGTTAGTAGTAACCTGTCAAGTTGTTTTCAAATCGATTTTTATCTCGAAAGCCATGAAATGGCTGGAGAGATGCTAATAAGTCAAGAAAAAAATCATGTCATGCTAAAGATGATCTTCGTGCTTCCAATAGAATATAGTGCGCAAGTTTCTTTTAAAATCGTATGCATTATGTATTTAAGTTATATTTCTTCATTTCTTGAGTTGAATACGGTGTTGTTTTAATTAAATTGAAAACAATATGCATGATTATCAAATTTCTCGTTTTTTTTTTATATTGCGTCTCGGATCAACGAGCAGTAATTTGTTAAAGATAAAAATGACATTTGATTACCTGTGACATGTGTATTGCATATATTTATGAAATCGACATGCATACGAAATCGCACAATCCGATTATTTTCACGTATTACGGAATAACTTAATACATACAGACGTATGCAGCAGTTCTTTGGATTACTACGAAGTTTTGCCACATGTAGATTTTCAGGGCTTTCGAGTTTCAGCTCCATCGGAGCTTTGATTCAAATTGGCTTGCAACTTGAATGAATAGATGTTTTTTATCGAGTCTCTTTATCAGGAGTGGTGTTAATTTGGACAGTTTTCTGAGATATCCTTAGAAATACTCTTAGAAAAAGACATACAGCTCTTGGGACTAAAAAGTGGCAGGTGTATACAAGTCATAGCAGGATGACACTGACACTACAGTAAAGGAGTTGTTCCATTACCATTTAAAAGTCGTCTAATTTTTATTAAATTGTATCCCTATACAATAACCCTTACTCCCGGGATGCTGCCCCCGAAAGAAAAAAAAATGCGCAAGTGGTGTTGATATCTTCTTAGGGGTCTCAATTGGGTCCTTTAAACGAAATCCCGTCAATTTTTCTCCACTTACTGTTTCCGAGAGCTGGAAAATGTGTACAAACTTAAGAATTTTAAAGTTTATTAAAAATCAGAAGAACACAAGAAGGTTATTTAGTCTCCCTGTTCTCTGTCCACCCTAGCCCTCAGGTCTAAGTCAACTCAAGGTTAAAACTGAAATATTCTTCACAGGTAAGGTGAAAAAGTTTGTCTGCAGATTATTGACAACATTAGCTTGTATGAGCTAGCGATTTTGAGAAGTTTTGTATTTTTAGTCAAAAATCGAAAATTCGAAACTTTTAAAAAGCGAAAAATCAAAAATAAAAGTTCAGTTTACAAATCTTGAAGTTTGATCAAATGTCCGAAAATGAAAAAGTTTAAAAATTTTAAAATTTTGATACTTTGGTTAAAGTTTCAAATGTAAGAATTTTTGATCATTTTAAAAATTTGATATTTCAGATTTTTGGTCAAATTTTTAAAATATCAAAATTTCAAAAAGTTTTAGAATTTTGAATTGTTAAGTGTTACATGGACCGGCAACATTTGGAATCATTGTTAGCTTTATTTAATTTCAGTTGTTGTGGATAGATAATGTCTACTTAATCTAAAAACTGGGGATTATCAATAGTAAGGATATCGCCAATATACCTGCTGTTATCATTGAATATAGAAATAAGTTTATCACTGTTAGTTATGGTTCCGTTTTGAAGTTTTTTCGTGAAATCTCGTTCGTAACAGGAACGAAAATGATCTGCAATGAGAGGTGCACAATTTGTACCCATGGGAATACGTATGACCTGTTGATAAATAGTGTTGCCAAAACGAACAAAAATATTGTCCAGCAAAAGATTGAGTGCATTAATCATATCATCACATGTCCAGGAACAATGATTATTATAGGTTATATTAGAGAAGAATCCTTGCTGTGTGTTAGAGCAAATTAACTGCAGACCAGAAAATTTAAAAGACCATTTAATAAGTTGTCCCAACTTGGATTTAATCAAACTATGTGGAAGGGTAGTATAAAGTGTAGAAAAATCATAACTGTCGATTGATGAGACTGGTCTTTGAATAGATTGTTGTTTATCTAAAACTTCAATAGAATTTTTTACACTCCAAAAGTAATTTACACCAGAGTTTTGATAAGTTTTTTTCACAGTATTTAATAACCAACTCCTTTATACAAGTAAGTGAACTAGTTAAATGTAGCAGAACACTTACTAGATGCTGAAATAAAACGATGTTTGAAGGGATTTTTGTGAAGTTTCGGAACCCAGTACATGGTAGGTAAGATGTTATCTTTAGGTGGAACTTTAAGCATTTCTGTATCCTTATAATTTTGTTCGGTTAACGTTTTTCGTCCCAATTGGTACGTTTGAAAGTGTCTGACTTTTCCAGTTCGTTTTGTTGGACATCGATATAGTATTTCTTTCAGACAATAGCAACGCTGTTAGAAGCCTTGTCAACAGGTACAAACACATATTTTTTACCAAGATTCTTCAATTTTGACTTAATTCTATTTACAGAGAGCTTAGGAGGAGACTCAAAATAATTATCTTTATAAAAGTTTATTCTGTTGGTGACCTTGGTGACCTTTAAACAAATTTGGAGCATGCTTGTCTGCACTTTCTCGTTTGCACCATTTTTTTACAATAATTGGTTACAGCGTCTTTAATTATATCAAAACATGCTTGGCAGTTTATTTTTGAAGGCGAGCGATATTTAGGCCGTTTTTTAAAGAATTGTCTGACTTCCTTATCTACAATTATGTCTCGTCAATGCAGATCAAACCAAAACATTTGGAAGTCCTTAAATCGCAAAATTTGTAAAAGCTGATGGAGAACAATAACTAAAATGATCTAAATAGAAGAATCAAAATTCAGCAAGGGATAGAGCTATGTATGAGGGAGATACTCCTTAGTTATCAAGCAAATTTTGGAAAATAAAGATCTGGTAAGTTTTAATACAATTGTTTTTGGGTCAACAACAAACTTGTTGATGAATTCCCTTTCCAATGATATATTTGATATAACTGATTATTCGGATTTCGTTTGGTTTTATGCATTTTAACATTTTTTGAAATTATGGATTTCCTTTGTTTGGGTTCTAGTGCTGCTGATGAGGAATAAATTTCCGAAATGGCCATACAGCTCACTAAAATTATTACAGTTGGAGTTAGCATATGTGTTATGGTCTCATGTTCATTTACTCCATATCCTTTCGTAAAATATGCATATATTAAAATAAATTTAACAGCAACTTCGGTATTTTGTTATCCAATCCTAATTTTGTTACATGGTTAAGCAATCAAGCCAAACAACATTTAAAGCATTGAATTATTTCAAAATGTGTTGTGTGGAGAATCATAATCTGCAATATTGTTAATGCCATAAGTTTGAATATTTATATCAGGAAAGTCAATTAACTTGTATTTTCATGATGGTCACTGTCACATCACCTCAATGTCCATGAAACTTCAGCATATATCAAGGGAGGTCCTTTCCAAATGGGATATAACTTCGACCGAATATATGTCACAAAATCAGGGCTCTTAATGATTCAATTACTAGACATGTGATAGCACTTGTGCACTTTTTGGGTTGACATAAAAATACAGAGAGGGGTTGATGTGTAAGAAATGAGATTGCTGCAGTCAATCAATGCACAGTAAGCAGGAGATAAAACAACGGCAGTAGAATACCGAAGGAACAAAGCACAAGATTACACAAATCAAAGTCCAGAGACAAGGCAAAAGCAAGAACACCAAAAAAACGGAAGACCAAAGACACCACATGCCCACAAAACACACGAATGTTACATATACAACACAAAAAAACTAAAGCACTAACAGTGTGAACTCTCAATAAACAAGATTGACATCAGGTGCCCCGGAAGGGTAAGCATGTCCTGCTCTGCACACAGCACCCGTCACACGGCCAGTGAGGCATAGGTTTTGAAAGATCTGTTAGGTTACTGATTGGTAATTGTCATTTTCTAACCCTGAGACAAAACCAACTGAGAGCCATGGTACGTGTTACTTCTCTAACCCTCAAACAGTACCAAGGTGAAATTTTGAAAAGCCTTTGTAATCACTTAAGTATTCAAACATGGACAAGGACAAATCCGTACCACAAACATTTCTGACGAAGACAAAACTAAAATCTAACAAGACAACACTGAAAACTAAAGCACTGACAATGTGAACTCCCATAAAAACCGAGAGCGACATCAGGTAGTCCGGATATGTCATCTTATTTTAAAAACGAAGCATCACACATTTAAGTTTAACGAACGTAGAGACCACGCTGTCATTGTTCTAAAAGTGATCATGAAAATAGTCACAGTTCTAAGTTAATCTATAACATTTCTAAACGTCATCATATTGAAGAGCAGTTCTAAAAGTGATCATATAACAAAAATATGAAAAAGAAAGGAAATGGGGTAAATTTCAAGGAGATAACATCCCATATCCAGGTTAAAACGACCCAAAACAAAGCATCTAGGGGTCACCGTACGGTCTTCAACACAGTGAGGAACCTCACACCATATAGCAAGCCCTAAATGGCCCGAAAAAGGTAAAAAAGTGAATAAATCAATGGAAACAAACCACATCCAATAACCCAAATATCAAGTTGATAAGAAGACACGGACAAGCCAGTCACCAACACATTCCTGACTTTGGACAGGCGCAAAAATTGCGGTGGGGTTAAACTCGTTTTCTTGGATCCAAACCCTCCCCCTATGTGTGGTGAATGGCTAAAAAATAAATACACAAAAAGACTCACAGTAAAAATCAAATTAGAAAAAAGTCCAACTTATCAAGACGAGTACCCTTACAATGAATTACATAAAACATGAAAACAATACACACAGGAACTGTCCGGACAAATGCTATCAGTTACTGACAGCTAGCTAAGGACATAATTTCCGTTGACTAAGATATCAAGCCTTCTTACATATGAAACTTCAATTGAAATACTTCTAAATAGATTTGGTATAACAACATCATCAATTATGAAAGAAGAACATGATATTGTGCAATGCCAAATACTGCTNATATGAAAAATTGTTTAAATTTAGTTATGGTGTAAAGCATTTAGGAGATGATCAATGTTTTTGCCAACAAAAACCAAAAGTAAAGACTTATGAATTAGTTTGTTCAACGGGTTAATAAGTTTGGAAGGACAATTTTTGAATTTATGCGCTTTGTAAATGATATTGCCTAATATCCTTTTTTCATTTGTTATAGTCAAATTCATGGAAGTTATTTGATTTAGGACCTCGATTATTAAGCTAATGTTGAAAATTCCCTTTTGCTATATGTTTTTATCAAATCACAGAGTAGCATTATTGCAGGAATCGATATCATATCAAAAACAGAAAAAGTCCCTGTCTATGTTTTAATCAAATGACTGAAAGTTTTATTATTGCGGGCATTGATACAATGAATTACCAATATCATCTCTCTGGTATGTTTGCCGTCTAGCTAATATTGGGTCCTTGGGTTAATATAGCATGTGGTACAGATTTGGTCTTATTTTATTCGATTTTTAATAAGAACGAAATACCATTATTGCAAACCTGATGATGATGCGCGCAATTATTAATTTCTGTAATTTGACTAAAGATTTGTGACAAAAAGACATTTTCTCGTTGATACGGCATTTGATAAGGATTCAGGCTTATTTATTCTTTTTATCATTAGTTCTAACAAATTAAAGCCAGGAAAAAACGAAACGTTGTGTTAAAGTCGGAACAGACCGAGTGAAGATTAATAAAACAAATCTGAATTGTTGGTCAATAACACTTTACCATAGCAAATATGTTACATTAATTCCCTGTCACAAATTCGACTTCCATATTCATGATATTGCTGCTGTAGCACAAACACACGATTTGACGATCTTTTCAGTGTCTCTGTGAACAGTTGTTTCGATTATCACCGCCTCCATTCACGGATTTGATATTGCATGCAATTTTTTTACCTAATTGTTGAAGCCCTTTTCAACTGTTGCTTAAAGTATCATTACTGGAAAACATTTTACTCCGTTTTTAGTTTTTTTGAATCTTGGCGTATATATATTTGATCGCTACAGAAGTAATTTTCAATTTGACTAATCGAAGCAATTTGTTGGTACCGATATAACTTACCAGAATATACAAAGCCGAAAATTTTTACTTTAATAAGATATCTCAAGAAATGCTTTTTTTTCGAAAATTCCATGGACAATATTGAGGTAAACTGTCGAGGCGTTCCGAATAGGATGTGATAAAGGTCAAGAGATTTGATAAAGGTATGTGATAAAGGGTACCTATACGAATGAGTGGAATGAATCTGTATCAGATATTCAAAACCATTGTATTTTTTATTAAAATATATCATGAACTGCTATATCGTCTCATCATCATTTGCTGCATAATATATCTGTATATACAAATAAAAAATTGAATGCAATGTGATATCATGTCCAGTTGACTGTATTCAATAAACAGCTACTTCTTCAACAATCTTAAACAGAAAAAAAACAAACATAAATTAATGGTAATGAAATGGAAAGACAACATCAAACACCTACAGCAATTGAAAATTATGATGACAGGCCATATTCAACAAGGGAACTGCACTTAAAAAACACACACCAAAAACAAAAGACAACGAAAATATCGATAGGAAATCAGAATAGCAAGCAGCCCTTTTCACAAAAAATCTTACGACTATTTTTAATCGTAAGTCAATATGAAATGTTAAAGACTTACGACTAATTTTTATCGTAAGATTTTTTTGTGAAAAGGGCTGCAGACCTGGTACCGCCTTTTAAATGCCATTGCTAGAGTCAAACTATTTTATGGATACCAAATCCCCCTTTTCTTCAATGGATCAGTTTTATATGTTGTAAAATGCTTTAACTGGTCAACGTGAGGCATAGAGAAGCTCAACCAGACTCTTGATATTGCTATCGACTTTGTATCGGCCTGTGTGTCTTAAAGTCTGTCGTTGTTACCAAGGGTAATATTAATCTATTTTACTGAGGGACGGCACAAGAATACCGAAGAGACAAAGCACAAGATTACATCAAAGTCATGAGACAAGGCAACAGCACCAGAAAACGGAAGACAAGGGACACTACACTACCACAAACACACACAAATACTACAGATACAGCACTCAAAACTAACGCACAAACAGTTTCAAATCCGGGAAGACATGAATCTAGCATACATATCCGTTTTCATTTGTACAACCGACATTTCATACTACATGTATCTATAACGTCGTAGTGTCGGCCATAGAATTTCTTAAGGAATTTCTGAACATGTCTATTACTCTGCAATTTTTGTGACAGTTCTTTCACTCTTTCCACAAAATTACTGTCTGAATAACTAGCTCTACAGTTACATTATTCACTCCTTGGGTAGAAAGTGTTTAACCGGCAGAGTAGGCTTCTTGAGCTAGCCAGTCGATAAGAGATGAACACCCCTCAAAATTATTATCCCCCCGCTTAGCGAAAGCGGGGGATTATGTCATGCAGTCCGTCCGTATGTACGTAGGTACGTACGTGCGTTTGTAATGCTCCCCGATAGCTCTGAAACTATAAGAGATACAAATTTGAAACTCGGCACCATACTAGAGTATGATTAGAAGTAGCGCACTGTGGATTCGGAATTTAGGTCAAACGCCCTAGGGGCAAATTATGGGCGAAAACGAATTTTCCCGATATCCAATAATTGAAGAAATTTCTAGTTGAAACTCAAATATGAACTCACATATCATGTAGCAACTTCACAGAGGGTGTCGGAATTTTGGTATGATCCCTCAGGGCATGACCTCTAGGGGGTCCAAACAACGAAAAAATCGATTCCGCTTGAAATCCTCTTACACCTTAAATCGCAGAAACCTTGTAATAAGGGTATAAGTAACACTATAAAAGTTGTCTGTGCCGAAGGTTTCGGAATTTTGAAATTTGCCCTCAGGGCGGAAAAATAAGCGAATTTGTATTTCGAGATATCCAGTAATAAGCGAAATCTTCTGAAGTATTTATGTTTGGAAGCTGAAACTTTGTATGCAAGTTCCATTATATGCATCTCATTTACTGATGATAGCGGACTTTTGGTATGACCCCTTGGGGCATGCCCTTAAGGGGCCAAAAATGTAAAACAATCAGTACTCTTCAGAACGACTGGAACTTTATGTATAATTTTGATTTTGTGGTTTATATTTTCATGAGGAATTGCTCTTTGTATCCGTTCTAAGCTCTTAAAGTTTAGACCCGGTGCCAAATTTGGTAAATTTCCTGAAAATATCAAAGACTAATAATTTTTGAAATGAAGTTTTATAATTAAGCAAATTTTTGATGTCATCAGCTAGTATGAACACTAGGATTTCAAAAATATAATTCTACTTTTGGTAAATTTCCTGAAACTCTCAAAGACCAATTACTTTTTTGGAATTTTACCTGAAACCATATCTTTTTTGATGCCCTATAGTTTCAGTGATGATTTTCAATAGTCAGATTGCAAAAATCTTTGATTCTAATTTTGGTAAATTTCCTGAAACTCTCAAAGACCTAATATTTTTGGGAATTATACCTAGCAACCATATCTTTTTCAATCATTTAGAGTTATAATGATGAATTTCAACTGTCAGGTTGCAAGAGTCTTTGATTCTAATTTTGGTAAATTTCCTGAAACTCTCAAGACCAATTACTTTTTTGAATTTTACCTAGCAACCATATCTTTTTTGATGCCCTATAGTTTCAGTGATGATTTTCAATAGACAGATTGCAAAAATCTTTGATTCTAATTTTGGTAAATTTCCTGAAACTCTTAAAGACCTATTTTTTGGAATTCTACCTAGCAACCATATCTTTTCCAATTCCTTGCAGTAGTGAAGATCATTTTCAATAATCGGAATGCAAAAAAAAACTGATTCTAATTTTGGTACATTTTCTGAAACTCTCAAAGACCAATTACTTTTTGGAATTTTACCTAGTAACCATATCTTTTTTGATGCCTTATAGTTTAAGTGATGATTTTCAATAGTCAGATTGCACAAATCTTTGATTCTAAGTTTTGTAAACTTCCTGAAACTCTCAAAGACCCATTATTTTTTGGAATTCTACCTAGCAACCATATCATTTTCAATTTCTTACAGTAAAAATGGTGAATTTCAACAGTCAAATTGCAAAAATCTTTGATACTAATTTTGGTAAATTTTCTAAAATTCTCAGAAACCTGTACTTTTTAAAATTGTACCTAGCAACCATATCTTTTTGTGTTTTACAATAAAAATGATTGTTTCAACAGAAAGAAATTCAGTTTAAAAAACACTTGTCTTTTTTTACAAGGGGGGGGTCCAAAAAGGGGTAGCAGGGGGATCGCAATCTTTGATTGGCTGTTTTTCATTTAAAATTGTCGTTTTTTCGGCTTCAAAGATTATGGTCTTGGAGTAGAAAGTCTACCTGTATTGAGTTTTATTCGTATGTGTATCATAGTATAGGTAAATAAGACATACAAATTGGAGTGTTGGGTACCAAGAAACTTGTTTAACTCTACCGCTAGGTTTTGCCAAGTCCAGTTGTCCCGAGTTTCTATCATTGTTTGTCTTTTGTCTTATTTGTGTTTTTCCAGTGTAATTCCCCGGCAGATTGAAAAATGTAATTTTCAACAAGTTTAGATTTTTTCTGTTATCCATTTTATTACATTTATGATCGTATTATCTTAACTGTGATTAAATAATTTGTTTTATACAGTATAAGATAAAGTTCTCTTTAGTCTCAGAAAGTCTGGGATGCATATCGAACAATCCCGAAGGCGATGGGTGTGAGAAACCCACCTGGTTAAATATAACCTCATGTTCTTCCATTGCTTGGTTTTACCATGTATTTGTAGAGACTTTGTCTCATGTGCATTTACTTCATATCCTTTCAATGTTTTTAACCACCAAGTCTTACTTTAAGGCTAAAGTTAGTTGTCGGAGATTATTTTCAAACAATTGTAGCAGTCTTAACAATCAGCAACTTTGACTCTCCCTTAGGAAAAATTTGGTAGGTCTGACGACAGGCAATATGGTCATACTAATGATTGTGCACATAGTAACCCTTACAAAACCACTACATAATGTATTTTAAAAGCAAAAAGGACAACAATAGGTCGATATTGGATTCTGTTTTAGTTATTGCAGATCACAACAACAATTTATGTCTTCTATGTAAAGCAAAATCAAACATTTCAATTTGCGCTTTTTATGTATATTTTGTTGAGTTGAATTTTGATTACTTAATTTTATCGAATTTCTCATATTACTTACGGGTTTTCAAAACGGCGCTTTAGATCCAAATCATCAGATAAAGAGTTTTGTTCCTTTAATGATTGACGTCCAGCATATCTCGTAAAAATGTCCAAATCAAAATCACGACCAAGTCGACGACCGGAACCACTAGTACAAAGTCTAGTCGAAGACACACGTACCAGTAGATGTATTAATAATAAGGTCACATGAAAAGGATAAATCATTCTTCAGTCCTGTTTATTGAAGAAACAACAATTCATTAGAACAGCACCAATTAAAATGTCTTTAGTAAAACACAATGCGAACATACATGTAAATAATTAGAAGATAGTTTAATCATTATAAGTCATATAAAACGAAGGGCTTCGAAACTTATGTGTAAAAAATGCAACATTCTCTATTTTTAGTTTTTAAAGCTTAAAATTGAAAAACTCACATGTTTTCTGCACCTCAAACAATTTGGATTATAAGCAATTTTTATTTTTCGATAAAGAGGAAGAAAAAAAACCAAGGAAATGTCCATATGACCTTTCTTAGGAGTGAGACGGGATTAGTTGAAAGGTTAAATACAAATGATAATAGGAAACACTTACAATGGCTAATAAAATCAGTTACATACCACAATCTACCACAAACCTGCACAAGAAAATCACAAATAAAACGACAGAAGACAAACGAACTCGGGACAGCCGGACCCAGCACCAGCAAAAGCCAGTGGCAGGGCCAAACTGATCCAAACCGGTACCAAAACCTCCACCTCTGCATAGTTCCCCATAGTAAAACAAACATATGAACAAACACCTCCAACTCCATGGTCACAACCCCTAAAAGGAAAGGAGACAAAACGTGATCTTGGAAGATGGACCAATGAGCTTTAGCCGCCAAACCACCGGCAAGACCAAGGAGTACAGTTTGCTGGCAAAACATTATCGCACAACGGAATAAAAATCAAACCAAAAACCACCCGAATGTGTTTGGCAAAGAGTCATCATGGATCTCAGTAGACAACGACATTACCAGAGATAGACCAGCCCAGCATTCGTGCAAAATCCCCAAAATCAGTTAATATCAGAGTTTTGTTTAATTCAATAAAACCTGGATCAAAGTGAGAGGGGAACAATCAAAATGACCATCATTTTTTTGGAAATCAGACAACAAGTAATATGGGGTAATCAGTTTATTAGAATAGATGGAAAAATACTTTTTAATAGTTGGATAGACAACAATATATTATTTATTAATTATATTATAGATGAAAAGGGCCACGTCTCTGAAACTTTTGTAGGACAAACGTAACTGGATTTAGGGAATGTCCTTGGTAGAGACCCATACCAAAATACTGGCAACATATAATGAAAACTGAATCGTCCGAATTATTTAAATATTCAAATTTTCAAAATACAAACTTACAAATTATGCACGGTACAAATATAACAGCACATAAAAGCAATACAAGATATAAATTCAATGTTATTAAGTCCCATTTGGAAAAATTCTTTGGAAAAAAAACTTGGGCTCCAACGTAAATGAGGGTGAGAAAGGGAGTGCATTGTTATTGTATAAAAAAGGCGGTAAGTGGGTTCCAATAACAGCATAACAGCAAACCGATTTTTCAAAACACAGATAACAGGGAATAGGAATTTTCTTGATAACAGCAAACTGATTCTTCAAATAAGAGATAATAGGGATTTGGATATTATAATATCAGGTAACAAAGAATAAATTTTACCCAGATATACAGTTTACCCCCCTTGCCCTTCTTGTAAATCACACACATTACCCGTTAATTAAATGACTCCAGATAATTTCTGTTATTGCTGCCATCAAAAAGAAGATTACGAGCATCTTTTTTATGAATACAGATTTGGATACAGATTATCAAACTTTTGCAATGAATTTGAATGGCCATATACTTGAAAACTTGCAGGACTCTTATACATCAGGGCATTTCACATCCAAACTTCTATGGCAATATCATTTACAAAGCGCATAAATTCAAAAATTGTCCTTCCAAACTTATTAATCCGTTGAACAAACTAATTCATAA
Source organism: Modiolus philippinarum (assembly GCA_002080025.1). NCBI lineage: Eukaryota > Metazoa > Mollusca > Bivalvia > Mytilida > Modiolidae > Modiolus > Modiolus philippinarum. The sequence continues at coordinate 111,493 of MJUU01006747.1, read as the reverse complement.
AGGATATAAATACAGCATTGTTGTTAAATCTTTACTTCTGGTTTTTGTTGGCAAAAATATTGATCATCTCCAAAATGATTTACACCATAACTAAATTTAAACAATTTTTCATATTGGCAGTATTTGGCATTGCACAATAAAATGTTCTTCTTTCATAATTGATGATGTAGTTATACCAAATCTATTTAGAAGTATTTCAATTGAATTTTCATATGTAAGAAGGCTTGATATCATAGTCAACGGAAATTATGTCCTTAGCTAGCTGTCAGTAACTGCGAGCATTTGTCCGGACAGTACCTGTATGTATTGTCTTCATGTTTTATGTACTTCATTGTAAGGGTACTCGTCTTGATAAGTTGGACTTTTTTCTAGTTTGATTTTTACTGTGAGTCTTTTTGTGTATTTATTTTTAGCCATTCACCACACATAGGGGAGGGTTTGGATCCAAGAAAACGAGTTTAACCCCATCGCGATTTTTGCGCCTGTCCCAAGTCAGGAATATGTTGGTCATTGGCTTGTCCTTGTCTTCTTATAAAATTTTAGTTTCTTGATATTTGGGTTATTGGATGTGGTTTGTTTCCATTGATTTATTCACTTTTTTACCTTTTCGGGGCCATTTAGGGCTTACTATATGGTGTGAGGTTCCTCACTGTGTTGAAGACCATACGGTGACCCCTAGATGTTTTGTTTTTGGTCGTTTTAACCTGGATATGGGATGTTGTCTCCTTGGCATTTACCCCATTTCCTTTCTTTTTCATTAAGGTAAACCTGGTAGTGATAGAGGATCAGTGTCTAGCAGAAACAATCCTGCCTCAATTTTCCATTCAAATAGAAAAGACAAAGGTGCTTGCGTTGACACTAGGGCAGTATAGACGTGCCGATGTATTTCAGTCCAAACATTATCAGCTTTTGGAATATGAATACTGTACCTCTCAAAGATATATTCAATGTTTAAATGCCAACGTCTCAGTGGAAGACAGGATTTCGCCTGGGATTGTAATAACTGTTTAGAAAATACACTTACTTGCAGGAAGGAAGCCAAGAGTATCGAGAACAAATGCAGTGAATTTATGAAACAATTTGAGGAGAAAATTAATAATAGGATTGGGAAAGTTGAATAAAACTGGTAGTGAGGGGTGACATGGCAACATTATACTGAAGTAATCTGCTAAAAAACAAATGTAGATACTGTTGAAGGTAAGAAAGTACCTACCCCTATTGCGATTAAACTTATCTGTAAAACAACAAATGAGGTTCAGTCTAGAGTTGATCGAAGGAAAATCATATTAATATTTAATGTACTAGTAAGTGAAAGTAACATCAAGGATGAGGTAACAGCTTGCGAATTAAACTCGTTTATTGATATGTGTAACAGCATTAATGGTAATGTATACAAGGGTGACTTATTTAACTTTCAGGGCATAGGTAAGGGAAACCAATAAACCAAGAAAGACTTGAATAGGTGGTTCGGAAGTATTCCGTCATTTTGTTTTTTGTTTTTTGTTTTTTGTTTTGTTTTTGTTTTGTTTTTTTTTAACCAAGAAAGACTTAAATAGGTGGTGGTTCGGAAGTATTCCGTCACATTTCTTCATGTTTTGAAAGGTATTTTGTATTTAAGAAATATACAAACATTTTAAAATTTAGGCACATCTTTTGAAAAGTATTTCGTATTTAAGAAATATACAAACATTTTAAAATTTGGGCACATCTTTACAAAATTTCGCTTCAAACACAAATAATGGGCCCATTTCTCTCAGTCAAGCATTGAGCTTTGACGAGAAATTCAGAATAGTATTTGTACTGTAAAATTCTTAGAAATGAATATCTAAACAAGGGATGTAATTTCAAAAAATATTTTACAAAGAAATCACTATGAAAATTTTGATTTTGTGAAATAATTACATAATAAGATCCGTGACCCCAATTTTTCTTTTGTTTTTAGAAAGTTCAATACAGGGGCTAGCAATATATAATATATCAAATTTCTCAGTGGTGTAACTTGAATAATTTTTAAAAATTGATACTACTTCGTTTTAATTTGAGTTATCTGCCCCTTAAGCTTATAGAATTTGAACAATACCTTATTTTGCACTTTTTTGAAAATTTACTTACTTTTTTATCTTTTTATACTATATTAATACTTTAACGATGTCTATTTCATGGACTTTCTCACATATCATTATCTTATTTCTTTCGGTATTTATTTTTTATTATTTCAAAATCTTAATATCTTATTATTTCATAATCTTATATCTTAGCCATTTTGCTATTTCATAAAAATATATTTAAATTTTCTTTGTCAGATTCATATTTAAAATATTAGGGGACCCAATTAATTCTGGATAAATAAATTAAAACTGTTCTTATTTGATATTGCAATTTAATAATTTATAACTTATATTTTAAATCGTCTATTAATTATTTTAAAATTTCACATTTTGGCGCTATTTAACTACTTACGAAATCGAAACAATGACATTTTCTGTACAAGACCAAAGATAGAAAATAAGAAACATACATACATATTATTTACACAAAATTGAAGTTCCTTGAAAAATTTCACATTGTTTTGCGTTAATGTCTTATAGTTTTGATCTCAGAAACTGCACTCTCTGTACCATTGTTTGCTTCGCAATTTCTATATCCTTCTTCAAATGAAAATCCACAATTATACTCGTCTAAATAACTAAATCCCATTTTCCTTTTTTCCGCTTCACATAAAAATTCGGTTTCGTTTACCACAGTTTATCTATATGATCGACTTTTTCCTCATCAAATTTTCAAATCCGTTCTTCCGGTCTCTAAGTTTCAATTAACAAATCCAAATCTGATAGCTATAATATTTTTACGAAAGTCTGAATTGCACTGGAATCTTCAATTTCTTCTCTATATACAATATGTAGACGCGACCGTCTCGAGTCTTCTTATTGCTTCTAATTCTTGGCATTTTTTTAACTAGTTAATGATGTTCATCTCTTCAGAGGTACCGAAATCTTTTCCACTCGTCTCCGCCATTCTGTTATGTTGAAAATTGTTGTATAGGAAAGGACGGGAGAGACGGGATTGCATTGTTTTTGTCTCCCCTTTCCCTCCACAAAGCGGGAAAATGTGAATTCCTGAATCTGGGTAAATATTTGTTTTTCTGGGGAAACTAGCTCTGAACCGATTGTTTACAGCTAAAACGGTCTTTCGAGGCCTGGCCCTGGTAATAACAAAATATACAGTCGATAATCTATTCCGGCAACCAAACAACAAGTCCGAATAGATAGAAAGATAGAAGTGTACAGAAAAATATCAAAATTAAGTTATACTAAGTTATCTTTATTCGTTAACATCACTCAGAATATTTTATTTATCTTTATGAATTATCTTTATTACTTTATTGATTAATTTTATTTCTTTATGAAATAACTTTATTACTTTACGAATGCAAACTTTTCAGTTATTTAAAACCGATAAATTTCTTGATACAAAATTTAAAATATCATTATTCAAAATTAACTAATAAATTATTTAAACAGATACACGCCTGGTAATAAAAAATATACAATCGATATTTTATTGCGGCAACCAAACAACAAGTGATTTTTCGGACTTTGCGATCTGTTAAGAAACCTAATGTCACATGCTGTAAGGTGCCGAATTTTACCAGATCTGCATCCCGATTGGTTGGGTTAGTCTTTTTTTATTATCAAAACTTGTTTACTTAAAACATTTGTCAAATTACACCTATTTCAAAATTCAAAGAATTCTTAGTAAAGGGGATAAATTATTTAATACTCTGATATGTCAATCTTTAAGTCTATAATGGATATTCGTGTAAAATTCAGTTATTTAGTCTTTTATCTTGGACTTTTTACATAATAATAACGTAAGATTCATTTCTAAACCGCGACATAAATTCGTCTAGAATGCTTATTTATATACAAAGCAATTATCCTATTTTCGGGCTTTCATCACAGTTTATGTAAAATCACTTCATTCTTTAAATGTTATATTCATTTAAATCCAATTTTAATCAATTTCAAAATATTTATTTATCAAAATTTTAGTTTAATATATTTCACGTATTTTAGCACCATTACAATTTTCCTTAACATTTCAACCAAAAAATCCTCATTTTCTATGCAAGATTGTGAGCTTATATTGTCCGTAACCCTCAATTTTTATTTACTAGTAATTTTTTGGAAGTTCAATTTTTGAAGTTTCATTCTGCAAACTTTTGAAAACTTCTGACAAATTTTGCTTATACCCCGAACCACCTTAAAGATGAGGAAAAGGTTGTAACTAGATCCCTTCTATTAACACTAACTGAAAGTAATGAAAAGTGTAAATACATTGACACATTCTGATGAGCCGTTCAATAATTATGTGTCAAATATGAAATGACACAAAAAAGAAGAAAAAGGATAAACATTAAGAAAAACAAGAGAAAGATCACACTGGAAATTTGAATTTATATGGTCAAAAGGGGGGCTTGAGAAATGTATATTCGGAGGTCAAAATAAAGAAAAATAAACGAGGAACTGCATCTGGACGAGGAAGCCTTAGATAGGTTCACAACAAACAGCGACTACGTATACAAGAACAGTAATATACAGAATGTTAGTAGTTTTAACGTTATGTTACGGTAACTCAATTCAATTCAATTCAAAATATTTTATTGTTTATAATAGGTGTACAAACAAAGGGATTGGATAACAGGCTATGCCTATATGAATCCTCTCCCAACAAGATGGACAATGTGTGTAATTTTCAAAATATGTACATAAAATGTCAAATAGATCAAGTCGCACCACTGTGGGCCAAGATAGAATATTACAAGTTATATATTAATAATTTGATTTTTCAAATTATATAAGAACAAATATTTACATTATTAAGTTTTAAAGTTTTAAGTTATAAAAGTGAGCCACTGTAATGCGACTTAATCCTATTGTACAATAACAAAATAGTAAATGTCATTTTACAAACAAATCACATTTTTTTCATAAGCACCATCTTTCCTCAGATTTAAGTTTATGAGTCATATGTTTATGTATTTATATTATATTTTTGATATTAAAGACTAAGAAATATGTAAATTGTTTATTAAGCGCATTTAAAAAGATAATGATATAAAAAAAGAAAGAAAGAAAATGAAATATATAGAAAAACTAATGATACTTAAAATAAAATTAAGAAAAAACACCATGTGTAATGATATATATCATCAACATAAGGAAAATAGAAAATAGTTACAGGCCAATTGATAATGAAAACTGATTATCCATAATTTGAGAAAAAAAATAGTATCTCAATATATTCTTTAATCAATATTTTATAGACTTTATTGGAATCTCTTAGTATCTTGTATATATTTTTGGACATAAGAAAATATTTTTAAATTATCTTTGTTGTCAAAGATTTGTGGTACCATGCAGTAGGACATCAAGATCAATATTTCTCAATTTATTAAATAGTTCATAAAGCTGTCGTATATATAAAGGACATACATAAAAGTAGTGGAAATTGACTCTGACTCAATATAAATCGTAATAAATACGACTGAAGATTGATGATACTAAACGATTGATTATAGCAATATCAAACTTAAGTGAAACCTAAAAACTTTAAACGTGATATTATAATATTGAAGATTATGAATTTATGAGCATAAACTTAGACAAAAGATCACCAGGTAGAAGAAAGATAATGTACAATAAAAACTCGCACGCGTTTGTTTTACTCTTGTCGATTTTAATGAACGAAACCTTACTATCACCGCCAAACTTTTACAACATGGGTTACAGATTTCATAAGTTGTTTAATACTTTTTAGAAGTTTTATCATCGATATTCACGTGAGAATATGGAGTAAATGAACATGAGACCATAACAAATATGTTCACTCCAACTGCAATAATTTTAATGAGCTATATGGCCATTTCCAAAATTAATTAATATCTAAATATGGCGTTACTTGCAAACAGCTTATTACTATGGGCATTTCTAATCCTCATTTTTACGGACAGCTGTTAAAAAATGCCATAAACTGATTAAATATTCAGAAAAGCTGGGACGTAACTTCCATTCTTTACGTAATAAGGGATATCGACAAGATACTCTGCTTGCATTCGTAAAATTAGCTTTGAGATCTAGTGACCTAAACATTTTACACACATACTGGCCTGTCACTGATACTGCCGATGTCTACTGAAATATATGATGATTCTTGACCAAACCCTACGGGAAGTTTTTAAGTTTGATTTTTCCTCCGTAGTGCGACAGTGTTTTACCAGCAGACTAGGCTCCTTGAGCTAGCCGGCATTTTAGCGGCGAGCACCCCTTGACCCATCTTTCAAAATTACGTATTGTCATTTTCTCTCCTTTCAATATTGTGGTCATGGAGTAAGAAGTCTACCTGTTTTGGGTTTTATTCGAATGTTTTTTATACTATAAGGAAACGGGACAGATAAAGGGGAGGTTTGGGTACCCATAAACCGGTTTAACCTTACCGCAGTCTTTTGCTAGTGCCGGTGTTACATACTAGTCTTTCCCCCATACTAGGATTTCCCCCCGGAAAAATGAGTATATACTCAGATTTCCCCCCGGAAAATCTAGTATATACTGGATTTTCCCCCGGGGAAAAATGAGTATATACTGAATTTTCCCCCTACGGAAAGTCTGGTATGTGTATACACATACTAGTTTTTCCCTATACTAGATTTTCCCCCTTATTTTGCAAGTAGCAGATAAGGTTACAACGTCGAATATCTTTCATTTAATCCTGAAACACTTCAAAGAAAGCAGGATAGCAAGGAACACGGTAAATCAAATGGACAAAACGAATAACAAAGAAGGCATAAAACAAGTTAACAAGTATATTCATACTTCTGAAAATCAGCTCAACAGTGTCTGATGTGCAAATATATATAAATGTGGTGTAATGGAAAACGAAAAAAAAAATT
>MJUU01006747.1:69664-104192 GCA_002080025.1 Modiolus philippinarum | reverse complement strand
AAAAAAAAGAAAAAAGTGTGTGAATCCAGAATGTTGCACAAGCCAATGCCCCCGTCATCACACTGGACTAAGTTCTTGCTACGTTCTCTCGAAATCCTAGAAACTCAGATGAACGTGAGAAGAACTTGCTGAACGAAGTAAAGAAATAATAGAATCTTGTATGGTTGTAGTGCAAACTTTATTGGACGTAGTACGAACTATTGCTTTTGTCGGGCAACGGATGACAGTGTTTGTAAGAGCACTTTGCCAATTAATTCTATGTTTGATGATGATCCCGCACCCGTCGGTTAATTAAAATATGAATTCGGTGTTCTTCGACTATCAGCAATGACTTACGGTCAAACCGATAGGGTATGTCTGGAACTATCTGTGATGTATAAGCAAAGGTCAATGTTGAAGGCCTCATGGGGACATCAAGATGAAGAACAACAATAAAAGTTTTGTTCCATTGTTTGGTTCTACCATGTTTTTGTAGTGAATTTGTCTCGTGTGCATTTATTTCGTATCCTTTCATTATTTATCAATAGTTTCAAAAGAGATATACGTATCACTTAGAATCCAATTAAAATATATTCTGCACTTGTAGTGACATTTGCTGACGAATCGGAACGAAATTGGCAATGTTCTGTACATGACCTTGCATACACTTGTGTGGTACAAAATTCTGCAGTAATATAATGGTTTTATATCAGAGATATTTAGAGATATGTTATACCTAAGTCGTTTACCACTTGCTATCTTTTTGAGCAAAAGTCAAGTAGCTTTATGCTGTATAATTTTGAAGAGGACAGATAACACGAAAACACAAAAGATTTAAAATGGCCGAAAATCACAAACACATACCACAAGCAACAAGGGATCTGACCAAGAAAAGCAAAAGACAAGCGTAAGCAATGATAGGAACCCGGAAAAGCATGAAAGGGGACATTTTCTAAGTCGTCGTATTTAACAGAAAATTACTATGAATCGTTTGTTATTTAGTTATTTGTTACTCTCGCATTAATTTAAATGAAAAAATGGATTGGAATTAGTACATGTAACAGGCTCTAAAGAAATGTATACGTCAATTGCAACATATGCAGTAATTTTTTTAGCACATGACCGAGGGGAAATTCTAGTATGAATTCAGACAAAGGGGAAAATCTAGTATATACTCAATTTCCCCCCATCAAATTTAGGGGAGAAATTTGAGTATATACTCATTTTTCCGGGGGGAAAGACCAGTATATACTCATTTTTCCGGGGGGGAAGAATGAGTAGGGGGAAATTCTAGTATGTGACACCGGTACCAAGTCCGGCTGTCCCGAGTTCCTATCGTTGTTTACGTTTGTCCTTTGTCTTGTTTGTGATTTTCCTGTGTAGTTCCCTGGCAGATTGTGGCATGTGACTGTAATTTTCAGCCATTGTAGATGTTTCCTGTTATCCCGTTTATTTCATCTAGTTGTATTTGAAGATATTGGATTTGAAGTAACTTGTTACGAAAAGAAGAAAAAAGTATTAATTAAGTCCAACAAGTTTCGTTTGAAATTTAAATCATTTGTGTAAACTTATGGAAAAAACTCAGTCAAGAAACATTATTAGGAAGTCTTATTATTCTTCCAAATAATACAAACTGTACTAAAGATAGCACAGAATTTAAGTAAATAGAATAAGTACTTGACTATTTTTTCTATATCAAAATGTTATAATTCCGATACGTGCAAGAATCTCAGATAATTCCAGTATAATAGATTTAGTTTTGACATCAGAAGAAGGGATTATATCAAAACTTAATATATACCCACTGTTGGGTAAGAGCGACAATTTAGTAAATGACTTTACATGTTCCTGAATGAAATCATGGATGATTAAAGTAAAGTTTGTTACTTTTACGACAAGGGAGACCACAGTTAACTTTCCATTCGTGGCATATGTCAAAACTTCTTGATATATAGTGGAAAAGTTTATTTAATCAATATAATTAACAATGAAGGGATGTGGAGTAAATGCAAATGAGACAAAATCCCCACAAATACATCCAAGCAATGAAACAACGCTTTTATTGTTGTTCTTCATCTTGATAAACATGACGTTTAAAACATCGGAATAAATTTACAGATTTGCTAGAATCTGCAACAGAAGAATGTATTAGCCAGCAGATTAGCAGCGAGCACTCCCTGACCCATCTTTCAAAATTACGTAATGCCTTATTCTCTCCTTTCAAAATTTTGGTCAAGGAGTAAGTAGTATACCTGTATTGGATTTTATTCGTATGTTTACTAAACTATAGGGAAACGGGACAGAAAAGGGGGAGGTTTGGGTATCCATTAACCGGTTTAACCCTACCACTGACCTTTGTTAGTGCCGGTACCACGTCCGGCTGTCCCAAGTTCCAATCGTTGTCTACGTTTGTCTTTTGTCTTATTGGTGTTTTTCTTGTGTAGTTCCTTAGCAGATTGTGGCATGTGATTATAATTTTCAGCCATTGTAGGCGTTTCCTGTTGTCCCTTTTTATTTCATTCCTACAAAATCATTAATCAAGCTGGAAAATAAAAGAACAAAGGTAATCATCCTATCCCATTTAACCGGAAAGGTTAAAAGATAAGAACACTCTTGGACTAAATATTTGAGCACAAAAGACAGAAAAATTATCAAGGATATTGTAAAATTACACATCAAGTAAGATCTGTAACCAGAAAAATTCCTAAGCAATATGAAAAACGAATTGCACTGGATTTGAAACAGAATCCGAAAAAATTTGAGATTAGCACAATGGAAACCAAAGCAAAATCTAGTATTTCAGACTTAATCAGAGACAGTAGTCAAACAGGATCAACAGCTACAGACAAGGAGAAAACGGATGTTTTAGCAGACTTTTTTTTACATCTGTTTTCACAATAGATAATAACACCGACTGAAATTGAACCAGTTGATGTTATTCTATTTATAAAATAGAATAAAAAAGAGAATAAAAAAGATAACAGGAAACACCTATAATGGCCGAAGAACATAGCCACATGCCACAAAACAAATAGGAACTGCCCGTTCCAAGTCGGGAATATGACGGATTGTCAAAAGCGTTCTGTTTTGGCATGTGTTTCCTTGATTATGTCATATGTTATGCGGATTTTCCTTACTGGTCTCTCCCTGTGATTGATTCGGACTTTTGTTGTCACTTTTATTTATACCACTGAATAGAAAGATACAGTAAAGAAAAAAAAATAGAAAAATAAAACATATAAAAACCACATGGACCTTAGGGGCTACATCCTAAAGTCTTGAAGGAAGTTATTATTACATTTGTATACCGTTGTGCATAATTTTTCAACATCAGTTTTTAAACATCTTTGACTTTATGGTCTTCCAAACGTTTAGATTTTATCTGCACTGAAGAGACAGAAGTTGTCGAAATGCGCATATGCAGAATCAAAATTCAAAGTAACTTCGGTATTTAGTTATTTTCAAAACTGTATAGACATCGCCACTTTTCCGAAAGATAGGAAATGTTCGGGAATTATATTTCTATGAGCTTAACTTGCATTGCATGTAAATCATAAAGTCATTTCTCAGCGATGAAATACAGGCCATATGAAGAAAAACAATCTGTTCAGTACGAAACAATTTTGATTTATAAGTGGCCGATCAACTGTACTACAACTTTTACACGTTTTGGACAAATGGAGTGGACAGAAATTCCCGATTCAGGTGGATGTATTGATGTGGTGTATTTTAACTTTATGAAAGCTTTTGACAAGGTCCCACATCAACGATTATTACACAAACTAGAAAAATATAGCATATAAGACCAATATACTACATTGATAGGAGCGTTTCTCCTGGGACGAAAACAAAGAATTAATGTAAATGGTGAAGAATCAGTTTGGAAAGACAAGTCTAGTGGAATACCATAAGGATCTATACAAGACCTTATACTGTTTGTTTTGTATATTAACGACATGTCCGAAGTGACTAGTATGAGTAATGAGACTTTTTAATTTGCCGATGATACTAAGGCATTCAGTGTTATTTATGATGAATCCGACTGTTCTTTGATTTGATAGATAGTTGTCTTACTTTCCCTAAACAAGTAGAAGAACATTGGACCATATTAAGAAATGGATGGGTAGGGTAGTAATACAACAATAAAACAGGTCATAGTTATATATTTTACACTCTGAAATATTTTGTTTGGATTCCATAAGATGTGATATTGCAAATGATCAACATACCAAAAGTATGATACTAACCAGTTGGTGAACACTATGTCAAGAGTGCAAATAGTATTAGGTCCCATCTCTTTATACATGAATTTTCAAAAGTTGAGTCTCGACGAGATGAATTGTAGTCCAGGAAAAAAGGCTGTAATTTTAAATCCTTGACTCACATGGGGAGGACTTTTAACAACGGCTGATAAAAGCCCGACACTAAAGGAAATGCTAAAATACCTATGTTTTCATACATTGGATTTTTTTTCTTAAATTTAGTACACATGGAAGTTAAGCAGAAAATGTTATATTTTATTCATTGGAAAGCGATGTCTCATTAATACAAATTATAAATCAAATCAAATCAAATACTTTATTGGCATGAATCCAAATTACAAGGATTATAACCAGGTACAAATGACATGACAACACAAAGGAACAAAAATAAACACAAAACAATCATAAGAACACATACTAGTATATTCTACAGCATTGTCCTTAACTGCAGAGGAGATGCTCAATATAAACAATAACTATATCAATAATAATTCTATATGTAAAATATAATAAAAAATATTTACTGCTTAACTATATCTATCAAATATTATAGCCCTTCAGCTCCATGTTCAATTTATACATGTTATAAACACCAGTTATACATATTTCCTCACTGTGTTGAAGACCGTACGGTGACCCCTAGATGCTTTGTTTTGGGTCGTTTTAACCTGGATATGGGATGTTGTGTCTCCCTGACATTTACCCATATATATATATATAAAATTATAAATCCCTACAGAACTTGGTGTGTAATATTTCTGCAACCCTCCTAAAAAGAGATACAATATCTCATATATTGTTTTTCACTGTATTTCTTGTGTGATTCTAAACAAAATATCTTTTATCTTTCCCTATTACCAAAAAGGAGTACCTGCGTTCTCCGTTTTTTGGACAAAAACATTGAAGTATCAGATCGGAAATTACTGTTTTAAGGTGTCTGCAGGGTATTAATTCCTATTATAGAATTTTGTAAAATTTTATGTGTAGAAACATAACTGTATTATTGTTCAATTTTGGGGTCACCGTGCATTTAAGCGCAAAATTTTACATAGAAATGATAGGGAAAATGATTATATGGGAGAATAGTTTGAAAAATCTATTATAGAATTTTTTCATACTTTGCATGTGTTTAATTATCATTGTGTAGTTTACATATAAAAAATAAAAATTATTACCGTTGAAATAAGAGAGAAAAATTGAAAAATGTTGATTTCTCTAGTGATATCTTTGTTAAAATGTTTTATGAAACAACGGCAGTAGAATACCGAAGGAACAAGGGAAGCGATGACTACAAAAATCGAAGTCCAAAGACATGGCAAAAACGGTAACAGATAAAAACAAAGACAAAACAAGGACGTGAGACAGCTACAATGCACGGAAATAAAAAGATAACATTAAGAACTAAGTCACTCACAGTGTGAACTCCCATGAAAACCGGGAGTGACATCAGGTGCTCCGGAAGGGTAAGCATGTCCTGCCCCGCTAACGACACCCGTCACACTATCAGTGAGGCATATGTTTTTTGAAAGATCTGTTTGGTTGCGGATTGGTTAATGCCATTTTCTAACCCTTAGACAAAACCAATTGAAATCCATGGTACATGTTACTTCTCTAACCCTCAAACAGTACCATGGTAAATTTTGAAAAGCTTTGGTAAATCTTTATAGTATTCAAACAATCACAAGGACAAATCGGTAGCACAAACATCACTGACGAAGACAAAACTAAAATTGTACAGTATGATATACAAGACAACACGAAAAACTAAAGAACTGACAGTGTGAACTCCCATAAAAACCGGGAGTGACATCAGGTGCTCCGGATGAAATTATCTCCCTTGAATAATTTCTGTGTTCTGTAAATCCAGCAACAGATTTAAAGCCCATGTGTTTTAGCTCACGTTTTTCTAACGAAAATGTTATAAAAATGATAAGGAATATAAATTTTAAATACATTTGAACTTTCTTTTCATTTAAAATAACTATTTTGTTAAATTTCTCAATGAATGAAACCTAAACAACGGCAGTAGAATACCGAAGGAACAAAGCACAAGATCACACAAATCAAAGTCCAGAGACAAGGCAAAAGCAAGAACACCAAAAGACGGAAGACCAAAGACACCACATGCCCACAAAACACACGAACGTTACATATACAACACAAAAAACTAAAGCACTAACAGTGTGAACTCTCAATAAACAAGAGTGACATCAGGTGCCCCGGAAGGGTAAGCATGTCCTGCTCTGCACACAGCACCCGTCACACGGTCAGTGAGGTATATGTTCTGAAACATCTGTTAGGTAACTGATTGGTTATTGTCATTTTCTAACCCTTAGTCAAAACCAACTAAAACCATGGTACGTGTAACTTCTCTAACCCTCAAACAGTACCAAGGTGAAATTTTGAAAAGCTTTTGTAATCATTTTAGTATTCAAACGTGGACAAGGACAGATCGGTACCACAGACATCACTAACGAAGACAAAACTAAAATTTAACAAGACAACACAAAAAACTAAAGCACTGACAGTGTGAACTCCCATAAAAACCGAGAGCGACATCAGGTGGTCCGGAAGGGTAAGCATGTCCTGCTCTGTGCACAGCACCCGTCACACTGTCAGTGGGTCAATTCAGGGTAAAGTCGAAACCGGTAATGTCTAAATGAACAATTATTAGACAAAAATGGCGGAATAATACCACTGAGACACCTTAAGTTTAATAAAAGGAAGAGTTGGTTACAGGTTAGAGAAACCAGATGTTTGAATGCTATTACATTTTGCCCGATTTTTTATTAAAGAGAGCTGTTCAAGGAGATCTTTGGAATTAAAAAAAAACACGTCTGATTCACGCCGCTCTTAGGATAGGCTTTCCCGCAGTAGCTTTTTAGGCCATCTCTTACTGCAGTCAACAAAGTGATGAGTTTGGATTGTCTTGTTAAGGAGATGGCAACTGACATAGCCGTCGTGAACTTGCTATGAGGTATGAGCAACGCTCATTGTTGAAGGGCTCATGGTGACTTCAAGATGAAATACAACAATAAAAGCGTTGTTCCATTTATAAATTCTCCTATGTATTGGAGGGACTTTATATCATGCATTTACCCCTTATCCGTTCATTGTTTATTAAGACTGGAGTTTGTCTCTCCTGCAATGTGGATTCCGTAAAAAGATTCCCCGTGCTAGAGATGTATCCTCGCTTATATATTCCAGTTATAGTGTACTTGTTCTTGAGAGAATTTTTCATATGAATCTACTGTCATACTATCAAATTTTGGCATTTCATTTTTTTTTGTACTTTCGAAATGTTATAATGTCTACCTATTAATAATGCCCACATCTCACAATTTTTAAAAACCAAGTTTTCTTACGATTGACCCAATGAGTGCCTCGTGGTCGCCTTTATGTTGTGATTTTCATTTGTTTAATCTTGTTTTTGGGCAACGGATGACAGCGATTGTAAGAAGACTTTGCCGTTATTTTAATGTTTGTTGACGATCCCGCATCTATGACCAAAAAATACATGGATGTAGTGTTGTTGGACACCTATCAATGAATTCCGCTCAAACCGATGCTAGGGCCAACTTGAATTCGCTATAAGGCTGAAGCTAGCTTTGTCTCTGTTTCTAAGCCTTATACAAATAAGGACCACCTGATGTCGCTCTCGGTTTTACGGTAGTTCATACTGTGAGTGCTTTAGTTTTTTGTGTTGTCTTGTTATATTTTAGCTTTGTCTTTGTTAGTTATGCTTGTGGTACCGATCTGTCCTTGTCTTTGTTTGAATAGTGGATGATTACAAAAGCTTTTCAAAATTAAACTTGGTACTGTTTGAGGGTTAGAGAAGTAACACGTACCATGATTTGTAATTGGTTTTGTCTTAGGGTTAGCAAAAGACATTAACCAATCACCTACCTAACAGATCTTTCAAAAACATATATGCCTCACTTACAGTGTGACGGTTGCTGTTAACATAGCATCACATGCTTACCCTTCCGGAGCACCTGGTGTCACTCCCAGTTTTACTGGAGTTCACACTGTGAGTGCCTTTGTTTTGAATATTGTAATTTCTGTTTCTGTGCTTTGTACCTGTCTAACTTCATTGTTTTTTGTGTCTAACGTCATTGTTTTCTGTGTTCTCGTTTTGGCCGTGTCTTTGGACTTCGATTTTTGTAAATTTCACTCCTTTGTTCCTTCGGTATTCTACTGCCGTTGTTACAAATAAATATCATATCTAAAGATAATTCACATATACCAGGCAAAAACTAAAAGAAACGTTACACTATTATTTTATCAACCCAATTTTATATATCAAGGAATTGATCCCAGTTTCTTATAACAATGTTAAGCTTTCACCATTTTCAAAACAACGGTGGCAAATTTTCCACATTTAATGTCGTTTTCAACGTTTCCGGTTTACTTTACACAGACTGACAAAAATCAAGTTCACACTTATATGACATCCTCTTGTCTTGTCTGTCTCATTCTGTCTGGCTCCATCGTCGCATAGAAACGATCAGAGTCTTTGTGAAGTCTTGTGGAATATTGTTCCACTCGCTAATCAGTGCTGCTCGATGTTGGGGCAGCGTTTCCGGTGGATATCGGTCATTCCTGAATCGACGTTCAAGTTCATCCCACAGGAGACATGCTAGGAGACATTGCTGACCAGGGTAGCGAAATGACATGATTTTCATTCAAGTAGGTTATAGATGGACGTGTCACGTGACACCGGGGCGTTAACCTGTTATGATACGTGATTAAAACGATGTCTTACAGGAGGGGGTACCACAGTAGGAAGAATTTTGTCTCTATGCCGTATAGCATTTAGGTTACCTTCAATATTTTTGAGTTCTGTTTGATTCCTTCCCATACCATGATAACAACACCACCAAAACAATCGGTTTCCTGCATACAGTCATCAGAATAACGCTCGTTGCATCTGCGGTACACCCTGGCCCTACCATCACTAAAATTAAGATAACACTTTGATTCATTTCTGAATACACTTACTGCTTATTCCATCTAACACGTACTCGAGCCCATTCTAATCGTGCAGCCATATGATGACGTGGCAGGGTAGGCCCCTTCGTAGTCGACGTGCTCTTAGACCAACCTGGTGTAAGCTGTTACGCATCGTTTTAGAAGAAATTCTGTTACGGATGAGACTGATGATTTGGCGTGATGTAACAGATGCATTTACACACCGGTTACTTAGATGTATTATCCGGATATGGCTGTCCTGACCTAACGTCGTTTTACGTGACCTACCAGGACGAGGGCGATAATTTGTCGTGCCAGTATTTCTAAAACGAATCATTAGTTTACAAATTGTCATTCTTGACACAATAAAATGATTCGTAACTTCACCCAGAGTCATTCCTGCATTCAACATTCCAATGTATGTTCTCTCTCATTTTGACGTAGGTTGGGCATTGACTTATGTGCATCTTTTCCAAATTTTCAAAGTGGTCTATTGTTTACAATTGTGTACGACACAAATAATGACCCTTTAATGATTCGAGTGAACCCTTACAAAGGTGGAAATTTAAAAATAGCCTTTTTAAAAACTCGAATAATGACGTAATTTTGGTAAAAATTGTTTATTAGAAAGAATAATCATTGTAGTTATTGTTGTTTATCAACATAAGAAATGTAGATTTCTTTTACTAAAACTGATGTAACTTTTTTTCCAAGTTTATATTGACGAAAGGTACCTTTCAAAAACGAAAGATACGTACCTTGCCTTTGGGGGGTGGCTCTTGAGGGTAGTTCTCTTAGAGTTAATACGAATATCAGGATTCAGCAAATGTCGTCTGATACAACCATTGGAAAACTTGTTTAATAGATATTAATATTTTGTTGAAACAAAATAAAGTTTCATGCTGAATTGTGAATCAAAATGCATTTTGTACTTAACACAGGACTGACATTTCTTTTCTTGTCTACGATATTTCAAGGCAACAGCTGTCGAGTTGTTACCGGACAGTACCACAATTAGTGGGGAGGTTTAGCTAAAAATAAAACCGGTTAAACACACAATTTCTTTTTGAAAAATCTGCACCAAGTCAGGACCATTCCGGTCTACAATTTTGTGGGTGGCTTTGCACCTGCTTTGTATTTTTGTTTTTTCGGGTTCGACAGGTCTGATTCACACAGAAAGTATACAGAGGAAAATGTAATTGCAATGCTATACTTCTTAAAACAACGGCAGTAGAATACCGGAGGAACAAAGGAGTGAAATTTACAAAAATCGAAGTCCAAAGACACGGCCAAAACGAGAACACAGAAAACAATGACGTTAGACAGATACAAAGCACAGAAATAGAAATCACAATATTCAAAACAAAGGCACTCACAGTGTGAACTCCAGTGAAACTGAGATTGATAACATATTTTAGAATTTTTAGGGCAAGTTTGCGAACAGAAAATATGGATACCTATGGGGACTAGTTGTGCGCCACATTTAGCAGATCTGTTTCTTTTTTTTTCGTATGAAGCCTGGTTCATACAAGGGCTAGTTCAGAAAAAAGCTAGCCAAATCCTTTAATATCAGCTTCCGTTATATAGATGATGTTGATCGATGTTCTTTTATTAAACAATCCTCAATTTGAAGGATAACCTTCATTTATACCAAAGTGAACTTAAGATTTAAGAGACCACCAATACATTTTCATCAGCATCATACCCGGACCTGTATCTCTACATTGACATCTTTGAACGGGCAAAAACAAAACTGAACGACAAGTGTGATGATTTCGACTCTCCAATAGTGCACTTCCCGTTTTGAGCAGTAATATTTTCACAACTCTGGCATATGGCGTCTTAATATGGTGTGCTTGCAGTTTGTAATAGAGCGAAATTACTGTCTCAAAAACTTGTACATCAAGGGTATGTTCAGTCAGTGTTGCAATTGTTACTACAGAAGTTTAACGGTCGTCACCATGATTTGACAGACCGCTGCAATGTTTCTATTTCACAGATGAGAATAGATAATTTTAGGTGGATCCGGAGTTGATTTCCGGACTGACAAACACCAACTGTGACAAATCGGACTCTTCACTTGTAGTGTGACGGGTGCAAAGCGTGGAGTAGATCATGCTCACCCTTCCGGAAAACCTGATGATACCTCAGTTTTTGTGGGAGTTCACACTGCTAGTCCGTTAGTTTTGTGGCTCTTGTTCATTTTTTTAATCGTTTTTTTTGTCTTTGTCATGCTATCTCAATTCGTGTTGGATATGATTTGCCTTGATTTTTTATTTTTGGTTTTGGATTCCCCACTTCAATATTTTTGCTTCGGTATTCGTTTGCCGATGTATTCGGTAATTTTCTTATAACCCTTATGCTATATTATTGGACCTCCTTGTCGTTTATCCTTTAATTAAAGATAAAACATCATAATCTAAACCATCGCCAGATTTGTTTTTATATTTTCTATTTACTTTTCAGTGTCATTTTCTTTTAAAATAGTACAGTGTTTTTTTAAAAATAGCAAAGACTATAACTTTATATTGTTACGGCCATTTAATTAAGTGTTTGTGAATAGTAATATTACTTGGTAGAACGAGGGGAAAACTCCTTTTTCGTTCAGTATAAATAAACATTACCTCCGCAAAAAAAAACATAACATCCTTCTGAAAAAGACGCCATTTACAAACATATTTGTAGACATTGATGTTAAATGATCCAAAATTAAATTATGTTCCTTACTGGCAGCTATTTAAGTTTGGACACAGACCGACTGTCACCTTTCTTAAAGATATCTATCTGAGAAACATTTTACCTGACCTAAGCAGGACATGCTTACCCTTCCCGAGCACCTGATGTCAATCCCGGTTTTCATGGGAGTTCACACTATGAGTGCCTTAGTTCTTAATGTTATCTTTTTATTTCCGTGCATTGTAGCTGTCTCACGTCCTTGTTTTGTCTTTGTTTTTATCTGTTACCGTTTTTGCCATGTCATGGGACTTCGATTTTTGTAGTCATCGCTTCCCTTGTTCCTTTGGTATTCCACTGCCGTTGTTTGGTTCCGATTGGCCTAGAGGAGAAGATCTTTGAATGATTTCGTAAGGTTAAAGTATGTTACCTATGTGTGGTCATCTCGGATGTAATGAAGACATGCTGGACACTTTTTTTTTAGGGCACCAACTTAGGACCATTGTGACCAAGTATGTTAATAATTGGCAATATACTTTCAGAAGAGAAGGTCTTTGATCATGTTTTCCCTTAAGGTCCAATATAAAACTTAGTTCCCTGCTTGCGGCCATCTCGGATGAGGTGTGGACTTACCGGACACAATTTATAAAAAGGAGACAAACCAAGGACTATTCTGCCAATTTTGTTTCAATTGACTTTGCGGCTTTGAAGAAGATCGTTGAATACTTTCCAATGGGGTCCAACATGAAACTATGTTCCCTGCTAGTAGCTATCTTGGATGCGATGCAAAGTGGCCACTCACACATTTTTTAAGGGCAGCAACTGAGGAATATTGTGACCAAGAATGGTTCCAATTTGCAAAGTACTAATAGAGAAGATAACTGAATATGTTTTCCCATGGATCCAATGCGGTCATCTTGGATGAAGTGCAGATTTGGCAGACACATTTTTGAGAAGGAACCATCCAAGCACTATTGTTTTCAAGATTTGGTCCAATTGGCTCTGTGGCTTCTTAGGAGAAGATCTTTGAATGCTTAACCATAAGGTCTAATGTTATTATATGATCCATCTTGGATGCTATACAGACTTGCAGGACACCTTTTTGAAAGGGACCAACATGGGACTATTGAAACCAAGTTTAGTTTCAATTGACCAAGTAGTTTAGAAGAGTAGATCTTTCAATACAATTCGCCATAGTGTCCATTGTTAAACTATTTTAACCGCTGGCAGCCATCTAGGATGTGATGCAGACTTGATTAACTTATTTTTGAAAGGGAACCTCATATGGACTTTTGTGACCTAGTTTGGTAACAATTAGTTTTTCTTTTGTAGAGTAAAATATATTTGAATTGTTTCCCATAGATTCCAATGTTAAACTATATTCCCTCTGGCGGCGATCTGGGATGTGAAGCTTCTGGATGTTATTTTAGATGTTATACGGACAAACAGGACAAATTCAATTAAGGACCATTGAGATCAAGTAAGATTCCAAGTTTGGCTATGTACTTTCAGTGGAGAAGATCTTTTAATATGTTAAAACCAAGTTCCCCACTGGCGGCCATCTTGAATATGATGCAGACTTGAAGGAACATATTTTAAAAGGGGCCACCTAAGGAGCATTGTGACCAAGTTTGGATCCAATTTGCCTAGTATTTTTAGTGGAGATATTTGCCTATAGGGACCATTTAAGATGACATGCAGACTTGCCGCACCCATTTTTATAGGGGAGCACTCAAGGACTATCGAGACCAAATTTGGTTTCAATTTGGCCAGCGTTGTCAGAGGAGATCTTAGAATAATTTCCAATAGCGTCCAAATATTAAAACCATGTTCCTTGCTGGCGGCCATCTTGGATATGATACGGACTTTTCGAACACATTTTAAAAAAAAGGTCACCTAAGGACCACTGTTAACAAGTTTGGTTCCAATTCGCCAAGTAGTTATAGAGGAGAAAATATTTGTACAGTGGAACTTCGATAGCTCGAACTGTAATAACTCGAACACCATGGATATTTCGAACCCCTTTTCTAGACCCAATGTTCGAATTTAAACACAGTTCGACCTGGATAGCTGGAACACCCCTCTTTCTCGAACTGTTTTTTTTTCGGTCCTTTGGTATTCGAGCCATCGAAGTTCGAATTTTTATATAGGGTCGAATTTTCGACAAAGATCCGCACTGGCGGAAATCTTTGATGACATGCATACTTGCAGGACACATTTTAAAGGAGACCACCCAAGGACTATAATTGTAACCATGTTTGGATCCAATTTGCCCAGTAGTTTCAGAGGAGAAGATGAAAAGTTAACGACCTACAGACGACGGACAAAAGCTCACCCTGGCATAACCAGGTGAGCTTAAAAACCAGATCTGTCACCTAACATGAAGGAGCTCCTTTGTTTCGAACAATTATACTATATACACCATGTTTGCAATAACAGTAGCCGATCAGGTGCATATACAAATTACCTATTACTCCTTTAACAATTCAAATTTTTTAAGCTTTACATTGGTACATAAAACAAAATATACGTCTTGTGTGCCATATTGAATACATTATTACGTATCTATAAAAATAATTGTGTTTTACAAAGTGTTTTATTCTAAAGCATTTATGCAACTTTAATAAGTACCTTGATACCAATATTAAATATAACGGAACATTAAAATAATATAACGATTGTGATCATTGAATGCAAATCCCTTTTAAGTACAATTTGAAACTGAACTCATTTGTTCAGACATAAATAATTAGTATAAATGGTTTTTATTAAACTTTTTTTACATTTAGTCATTGCAAAAATTCTTCTTTTTTTAGCAATTCAAAACATGTTTATTGCACTAAAGCTGTTAACAATGACTTTGATGGTTACAGCTTTCACCAACAAAGTACCCTGCTATGTTAGTATCTATATGATCAGAGTATCACATAGATAACATTACATTTGATAAATTATTAGTTTCACAAAACATAACAATTATATTTAAATAGTTATGAATTTAAGTACATTGCAAAAAGTCACTGAAATATATAAAAAGTTAAATATTTAATTTAAAGATTTTCTAGTTAAAATAAGTTTTTGAATCTATTAATCATACTTTTTTGACCAAATTTGCTATCGTAAAAGTAAATGTAATCTTTAAATTCTTTTTTAAAGACACTATAGACATGTACAAGTTTACTTTGCTGTTCCGACATATAAAAAGATTTATAAATAGCGAATGCTATAATGGTTAGAATCATATTAAAATCCCAATATGCGTGATCATATATTTTGTAACCTATCACTAAGTTTTTCAGAGTAACTTTTTGTCTGAAATGAATAAGTTTAAAATTATTCATAATGTTCGTCCAAAATTCTGTTAAAAAGGTACAATCTAAAAAGAAAGTGTTGATAATTGTCTACATTATGACAAAGTTTACAAGAAGAATTTACACCTTTTTTTTTCCATTTGTATAGGTTTTCTTGATTTACAAGAATATTAGATAATAACTTCCATCTAAATATTTTTAATTAATTTGACTTAATTTCATTGAATATGAAATCAAATGTATTTCTCCAATTAACATTATCAATGGTTAATCTTGTACGCCAAATATCTAGCCCTAAGTTAGGAGAAAATTTTATACTTTTATGTTTCTTATAAACATCTTTATTACATACATCCGTTATTTCTTTTGTTTTGTTTTGAATCTTGACTTTATGTTTATTTAAATCTATATTCAATTTTGTATTTTTGGATTCATCTGACTTCAGACAACTAATCCAACTTTCAGGGATCGCCTTTCTTACAATGCTGGATCCAGTTTCTATTTATTTTTAATTTACTAAGTATTACATTTTGTGAGATTTCCCCGTTTTCGTTAATGATATCATTAACATAAATTATGTTGCCTTGAAACCAGTTCAGTATAAATAAGGGTTTGCCTTTGAACTTTATATTTTTATTCCCCCAAATAATTTCTTTCCTAATATCCCTATAATTTGTTTTTGTTTGGTGTGTATCTATTGTTTCAAACCAGCTTTTTATTATTTCCTGGTAGAATTCTGGTATTTCTTTTATTTGACTAATGTTTTTTAAGTCTTTAATATTCATGTTCATTTTGAAAATTAAATGTCCGTCCCCGAATTTATTAAAATGAAATGTCGGTATAAGTGACCAATTTTCGTCAGTTGATTCTATCAACCTTTTTACCCACTTTACCTTTAATGCTTTGAGATAGCTATCAATATCTATCATATTTAACCCTCCATCCTTGTAGTCTTGAATTATTGTATTTCTTTTCACCTTTTCTCTTTTACCTCCCCATATAAATTTGAAAATTTCAGTTTCAATAACTTTTATTTTGGTTTTGTGTAAGACAGATACACTAGCTAAATAAGTAAATTGTGGTATAATCAATGATCTTACCCATCATACTTAGATTTCGTTTTTCCCTGGATGTTAAGAGATTTTTTTCCTGATGTATTTTGGCTTCCCAATTTAATCTATCGCATTCTAGTCTATTCATACCAAAAAATATACCTAATACTTTAATTGGCTTATCTGAAAATTTTTATATCCCCTACCTTATCTCTACTTACAGTGTTTTAATTTCCCAATCCCACTTCCTTCAGTTTTTAATGTGTTTAATTTTAAACTTGAGTATGTTCCGAAAAAATTCTTTCAACAATGTGTCCGTATTTTTATAAATAGTAAAGTTCTGTAATACCAAATAGAAATATATATGCTAAACAACAGAGTTTAAAGAGAGAAAGAAAAAGGTTGTATATCTGTAAATTTATTCTTGCATAAAAAATGCACATAAAGATCTAAAAACCCACACAAAAAGTATATCTGAAGATCCCGATACACCGTATAGCTGGTTATTTTACATAATATAAAATGTATATATTCTTAGTTTAAAAAATATATTTATCTTGTTAAATCTGGTACAACAAGATTCGTTTTTTTTCGTTACTGGTTTGGAATTTTTTTTTCTGTCTAAATTTGGTACGGCACTTGGTCGAATAAATCAAAGTTTTTGTTTATATAATTTAATACATAACGGTATATTTTTTTCAAGACAGATTGTTGCAATGTTTCTATTTCGCAAATGAGAAAAGACATCTTTTACTAGAGCTAGAGTTTATTACTGAACTGACAAAACCCTCGTATGACAAACTACAAACAAAAGTAATTGACAATTTGAGGGTGCCACATGTAGTAGAGCAGATCTTGCTTACCTTTCACCTGATGGTAGCTAGAATTTTGTGGGGTTCACAATGCTAGTGAATGTTAAAAAATGGATAACAGAAAACACCTACAATGGCTGAAAATTATAATTACATGCAACAATTTGCACGGGAACTACACAAGAAAAACACGTATAAGACAAAAGACAAACGTAGACAACGATAGGAACTCGGGACAGCCGGACTTGGCACCGGCACTAGCAAAAGCCAGCGGTAGGGTTAAACCGGTTTATGGGTACCTAAACCTCCCCTTTATCTGTCCCGTTTCCCTATAGTATAACAACATACGAATAAAACCCAATACAGGTAGACTACTAACTCCATGACCACAATCTTGAAAGGAGAGAAAAAGACAATAGTATAACGTAATTTTGAAAGATGGGTCAAGGGGTGCTCGCCGCTAAACTGCCGGCTAGCTCAAGGAGCCTAGTCTGTTGGTGGAACACTGTCGCACTACGGAAGAAAAATCAAAGTCAAAACTTCCCGAAGGGTTTGGTTTTGACTCTGTACTGGGGTGTTCTTTTTCAGTTTTGGTTATTTGGATTTTAATTTTTGATGTTTTCTACTTTTGTTTTTGGAGAACATATGAATAATATTATGTTATTGGATATGGTTTGTTTCTATTGATTTGTTCACCTTTTTACTTTCTTGTGGGCCATTTAGGGTTTGCTGTATGGTGTGACGTTCTTCACTGTGTTGAAGACCGTACGATGAGCCCTACATGCTTTGTGTCGGGTCGTTTTAACCTAGAGATTGGATGTTGTCTCCTTGACATCTACCCCATTTCCTTTCATTTTCATATATAGTGCGTTTGGATTTTTGATTTTTGAATTTCTCCTTCATTCCTTTTTTTCGCTTCAGCATTTGTTTGTCGATGTAGAAAGTTTGTTACTTGTGACATCTAAATCACAATCTGATAAGAAATTAAACAAACGCAATGAAATTTTTCTTCAAACACAGTAAAAAGGTACACTTTCCTTGTTTGCAGTTGTTGCAAATTAAAAAAGATTAATTTAAATATTCAAAACGTTCTCAAATCAAAGTAATCCTTCTAGTTTGAAAATTAGGCATTACAAGTTTTGCAAATAGTGTTCACATCGTGTACAAATTAATGTTAAAGATGAATAAAGGGAAAGGCAATAAAGTGGCTTGAAAGCTGACAGACAATAATCACTAGAAGAGATACAAAATTTTGCAACAGCTTATGTATTTCGAGTTTCATTAAAAAATCAATTTTTGTCTCAATTAATAATGAAAATATATGGGCTAGTGGCCGTCTTGAACTTACTGTGATGTATGAGCAAAGCTCATTGTTGAAAGCCTCGTGGTGACTTCAAGATGAAGAACAACAATAAAAACGTTGTTCAACTGCTTTGTTTTACATTTTTTGTAGCGACTTTGTCTCATATGCATTTACTCCATATCCTTTCATTGCACATTTTAGACAGGAGTTTGTCTCTCCTGCAATATGGAGTCCATAAAAAAATTTCCCGTGCGAGAGATGTACGCTGTATATCAGTTCAGTTATGATGTCATTGTGCTTGAAAGAATTTCTCACATGGATGCACTATCATACTTTCAGATTTTGGCATTTTTATTTTTTGTAATGTCAATTTGTTATTCTGACCAGCCGTTTATTGTGACCATATCTCTTGAGTTTATTATGCCAAGTTTTCTTACTTTTGACTCGATGTGGTTGTTTAAGTGTTGTGGTTGTCTTCTCTTAATTTTGTTGTCGGGCAACGGATGACAGCAATTGTAAGAACACTATGCCAGTCCATTTTATGCTTGTTCACGATCCCGCATCAAAGGTACAAGGTCATGGATGTAGAATTTTTGTAAACCTCCTGAAAGTCTCAAAGACTATATATTTTTGGAATATTTTACGAAAGAATATGGAGTAAATGAACATGAGACAATAACATATATGTTAACTCTAACTGCAATAATTTTAATGAGCTGTATGGCCATTTCGGAAATTGATTCCTCATCAGCAGCACTAGAACCCAAACAAAGGAAATCCATAATTTCAAAAAATGTTTTAAATGCATAAAACCAAACGAAACCCGAACAACCAGCAATATCAAATATAGCTAAGGACAAAACTACGATGGTGGGAGTTAATCCTTCGGTTTTAGAATTTTAATTAATTTAGATAATATAATTGAACAAAGTGTACACATGAGATATTTTCTCATGTACAAGTACACCATATCTAAGAAAAATAAAGAGCATACATCTCTACCATGGGGAATTGTTTTACCAACTCCACACTGCCATAAAAGACAAACTCCTGTATTAAATATTTTACGAAAGGATATGGAGTAAATGAACATGAGACCATAACACATATGTTAACTCCAACTTCAATAATTTTAATGAGCTGTATGGCCATTTCGGAAATTTATTCCTCATCAGCAGCACTAGAACCCAAACAAAGGAAATCCATAATTTCAAAAAATGTTTAAAATGCATTAAACCAAACGAAACCCGAACAACCAGCAATATCAAATATATCTATGGACAAAACTACGATGGAGGGAGTTAATCCTTCGGTTTTAGAATTTGAATTAATTTAGATAATAATAATTGAACAAAGTGTACACATGAGATATTTTCTCATGTACAAGTACACCATATCTAAGAAAAATAAAGAGCATACATCTCTACCACGGGGAATTGTTTTACCAACTCCCCACTGCAATAAAAGACAAACTCCTGTATTAAATATTTTACGAAAGGATATGGAGTAAATGAACATGAGACCATAACACATATGTTAACTCCAACTGCAATAATTTTAATGAGCTGTATGGCAATTTCGGAAATTTATTCCTCATCAGCAGCACTAGAACCCAAACAAAGGAAATCCATAATTTCAAAAAATGTTTAAAATGCATAAAACCAAACGAAACCCGAACAACCAGCAATATCAAATATATCCAAGGACCTCTACCCGACAAGCTTTGTATTTCTGTTTAGTAAAAATATTGACCATCGATAACTTGATATTGAGAAAAATACGTTCAGAGTCAACAACTGTTTTCTGTATCGATCATTGGAGTGCGGTTGTGGCCATCATTTCTGATTGTGCTACTTCTAGTTTTCTTTTAATGTAGTACAGTACATTATTGAGAATAACACAGACACATAAAATGTATATTGACTTTATATTGTAATTTTGTTAATGGAAATGTTATATGATAGAGCGTTTCGTAAAATATAAATACATTTCCTCATTATGACGTTGTTCGGCAAAAACACAAAATGAAATGAAATAGACGCCTTATTTATATGTAAAATTCTTAAGGAACACTTAGTTGTTTGAGACATCAACTAACTATAAAGTATTATTTTACCATTTTTCTGTACTCATTAACATGACAGTTTATATGGAGTCTTGATATCAAAAGAAAACAGTAAGTATATTTAAAAGGATACAAAACACTTTAGATCTTTTTATTTATTTTTCATGTGTCATGGAATATCATTAAAACATAATTCTAATATGGCTTCCTGTATTAGCTTTGTAATAGAGTCATGTTATAATACCAATATAGCACTCTTAGCACATGCGCAAAAGATGCATAGTTTCTGTTGCATATTTTGAATCTGTTTTTCATTTTTACTGTCAAAATCTACCGTACACTAACAAAGTTTTGATTAGATTTGTTTCCGAAATTCATTATGAAATTTTTTTCTACTTGAAAAGGCAATGTTCGGGACAATCTTAAATTTTCCTACTTGTGACCTCAAAAATAAAATCGTAAGCAGCGGTGGTTGGAAAGTTTGAATGGAGATTATGAGGCTTTGAAGCATTTTCCACAGTTAAAATAACAATTAAAGCAAACAAAAGTAAGATTTTA
Organism: Modiolus philippinarum; assembly: GCA_002080025.1. Taxonomy (NCBI): domain Eukaryota; kingdom Metazoa; phylum Mollusca; class Bivalvia; order Mytilida; family Modiolidae; genus Modiolus; species Modiolus philippinarum. The sequence continues at coordinate 83,206 of MJUU01006747.1, read as the reverse complement.
TTGTATTTGTGGAAAGTCTTGTGTCAGCGAGTTTGTTTATCAAAATCAAAATGTTACGGAACAACTAGATAGTCGCTGCTCGCTTCGGATATAAAATGGGCGAAATTTCCATATTAGAATCGAAATAAATCATACCCGCCAAATACTATATTGTCATTATAACGTCGGATTTCGTTGTTTTTGCACATTTTACCCCTCGCTAACGCTCGGGATATAACATTTGCAAAAACAACTCAAGCCCATGTTATAATGACAATATAGTATAGCAGCCATGTTTTATTTCTTAAAACTAAGTCTAACTTTTCCGTGACAGATAAAAGTTATTGTAAATTTTCTTTTGTGTGACAGAACACTGTATAACATTATAAAGTAGAAAACGCTTCATTGAGGAAAGAAAGAAAGGGTCTTATTTGTACTATAAAAATTTCCAATTCACTTGAAGTTTAGTATAATTTAAAGATCCTTTCACGGTTGAAGAATACTTTCGTTTTCGTCCTTGTGGATCTTTCGAAGGGAATAAAACTACAGACATTAATAAAAGGTATAGTCCTTAAGCAAATAAATGTTTAAACAAAACCAGATCTGTCAGCTAACTCCTTTGTTTTGAACAATTATACCATATAAAATATGTGTGCAAGCACAATAGCTGAGGCGCATATACAAAATAAGAGAGATTCGGTCAAAAACCGAAAAATCCAGGGACAACCGCAAAATCGGAAACACAAAGAAGCAAGTACACCAAATAATAGGAAAAAGAAGGGAAACGGGGAATGTGTCAAAGAGACAACGACCCAAAGGGGAGCAATAACAACTCAAAGCCACCATAAGATCTTCAATGAACGGTGAGGAAACCCCACACCAAACGGTAGGTCGGAGTTGGCCCCTAAATAAAGAGTAATAAAGTTCAGCGAAATAAGCATCATCCTAGACTCCGATAGACATAAAGATGCATAATAACAACTCAAAGCCACCATAAGATCTTCAATGAACGGTGAGGAAACTCCACACCCAACGGTAGGTCGGAGTTGACCCCTAAATAAAGAGTAATCAAATTCAGCGAAATAAGCATCATCCTAGACTCCGATAGACATAAAGTTGCATAGTTTCTGTTGATATTTTAAATCTATTTTTCATTTTTACTGTCAAAATTTTGAATCTATTTTTCATTTTTAAGTATGGGACAAAAAAGAAAAATGAAGACAAACATACTCGTGTCAAACACGGACCCAATAAAAAACCATGTGTGAGATCAGATGCACCGGTAGAGTAAGCATCTCCTGCTTCTTATAAGGCATCCGCCGTGTTGAACATGTCAAATCTGGTAGTTAGATCAAATTCGTTGGAGAAAAAACGAACTTGAGTTGAAAAGAAAAGATCCGTTTTTTTTTCTTAGAAACATATATCCCATAGCGATCCCTTAACAATTTAATTTTTAATTAGCTTTCCATTGGTTCATAATGCAAACTGTACTTTTTGCATGCCATATTCTATAAATTTTTACGTGTCCATAAAAATATTTTTTGCTTTACGAAGTGTTCAATCCTAAGGCAATATTAAGAATTACGTAACATTAAAATAGCACAATGATTGTGATAGCTAAATGCAAACCTTTTCATGTACAGTTTGATATGGTACACATTTGTTCAAATGTAATCGGTTTTAAATGTTTTTAGTAATGAAATAAAAGGGCCAACAGGAAATATATACAATGGCTGAAACTTATAATCGCATGCCATAATCTGCCAGGGAACTACACAGGAAAAACAAAACAAAACAAACAACGATAGGAACTCGGGACAGGCGGACTTGGTACCGGCACTAGCGGAAGCCAGCAGTAGGGTTAAACCGGTTTATGGGCACCCAATCCTCCCCTTTATCTCTCCTGTTTCTCTATAGTGTAATAAACATACGAATAAAACCCAAAACAGGTAGACTACTAACTCAATGACCACAATCTTGAAAGACACGTAATTTTGAAAGAAGGGTCAAGGGGTGTTCGTCGCTAATCTGCCGGCTAGCTGAAGGAGCCTATCCTGCTGGTAAAACACTGTCGCACTATGGAAGAAAAATCAAACTCAAAATAGCTTGCTTACATAATATGTAGTTATAATTTAAATACCAAGTTTACATCATATTTACAGAACGCCATGTGATGTCATAAAATAATAATATATTAGTCAGAATACAGAAACATAACAGATGTACATTATTTTGATGGATAAAGTTAAAGATTAGTATCCTTTCTTTCAGATGTGGTTATGAAACAAAACTCAAGGGAAAGATTGTAAATTCCTTAATACAGTGCATACCAACTGTATTTGTATAGATTTAAAACTTTGTCATCATGACAACAAATGCTACTGAAGAAGAGAATTATGTGCGGATGTCATTACTTCTGTTTGGAGTAGCACCCAGGGCAGTGAGGAGCTGTACAGGCTTAGCTCCTGCAGTTTTAGCCTCTACAATACAACGAGAGTCGAACAAACTCAATGGGTTGAAAGTAAAAAGAGTCATCAATCAGGCCCAGTGGAATGTATTACACCCTACTAGTGGTATGTACTATATTATATCTATCTTGGCATTTTAATAGTCCTGTATATGACTCATATATGATTTACTACATGTCCTTCCTTTTATATTTATACCCTAGCCCATATTAATATTTGGACCGTACTTGTATGGTCATGACCATATATTTTATATGGCCGAACCGTATGAGTATGGTGTCCCTTATTACATAATCCAACTGACATCATGTACATTAATCATTGCAATGGTCGACTAATTACTATTTACATTTATCTTTGAAAATATCAAGTACTCAAATATTCTTTCTAAATCAAATAAATTGTCATGACTATATTGTTTAAATGCTAATATGCTCTGGAACATATATATTGTCTTTGGTCATTCTGAAAGCAAGAGAGGTTTTGTGTGCCACTTCTCTTGTATCTGTCATCTGACGGCAATAAAACTTGTGAGTGCCACTTCTCTTGTGTCTATCATATGAAAGAAATAACACATGTGTGCTATTTCTTTTTTCATCTGGCAGCAATAAAACTTGTGTGTGCTACTTCTTTTATGTCTGTCGTATGACAGAAATAAAACTTGTGTGCCACTTATCTTGAGTCTGTAATCTGATAGTTGTGTGTGCCACTTCTCTTGTGTCTATCATCTGACTGCAATATCACGGAGAAGACCTCGTAAGTTTATAACTTGTGTCTCATCCTTTTCATATATTTACAAAATCAGTATAACAGGAAATACCTACAATGGCCGAGAACGACAATCACATGCCACAATTTACAAGCGAACTTCACTAGAAAAACAGTAATCAAAACTAGAGACAAACATAAATAAAACTTGTGTGTGCCACTTCTCTTGTGTCTGTCATCTGACAAAAATAATCTTGTGCGCCACTTCTCTTGTGTCTGATGTCTCACAGCAATAAAACTTGTGTGCCACTTATCTTGTGTCTGTAATCTGATAGTTGTGTGCGCCACATATCTTGTGTCTGTCATCTGACAGCAATAAAACTTGTCTGCCACTTCTCTTGTGTCTGTGATCTGACTGAAATAAAACATATGTGTGCAACTTCTATCCTGTCTGTCATCTGACTGCAATGAAAATTCTGTGCCACTTCTCTTGTGTCTGTCATCTGACAGAAATAAAACATATGTGTGTGCAACTTCTATCGTGTCTGTAATCTGAAAGCAACAGAAGTTTATGTGCCACTTCTCTTGTGTCTCTCATCTGAATAAACATGTGTGCCACTTCTATCGTGTCTGTCGTCTGATTGCAATAAAACTTCTGTGCCACTTCTCTTGTGTAATCTGAAAGCAACAGAAGTTTATGTGCCACTTCTCTTGTGTCTGTCATCTGAATAAACATATGTGTGCCACTTCTATCGTGTCTGTCATCTGACTGCAATAAAAGTTTTGTACCGCTTCTCTTGTGTCTATAATATGAAAGCAACAGAAGTTTGTGTGCCACTTCTATCGTGTCTGTCATCTGACTGCAATAAAACTTCTGTGCTACTTCTCTTGTGTCTGTCATCTGACTGCAATAAAACTTGTGTGCCACTTGTCTTTTGTCTGTCATCTGACAGGAATTTAAGTTTTGTGTCGTTTTCTCTTTGGTCTGTAATCTGAAAGCAATAGAATTTTATGTGCCACTTCTCTTGTGTCTATCATATAATGGCAATTAAACTTGTGTGTGTCACTTCTCTTATGTGTGTCACTTCTCTTCTGTTTGTCATTTGACAGCAATTAAACTTTTGTGTCACCTCTCTTGTGTCTGTTATCTGACTGCAATAAAACTTTAGTGTGCAGCTTCTCTTGTATTTGTCATCCGAGAGAAATAAAAGTTTTATGTCCCACTTCTCTCGTATTTGTATCAGATAGCAAAAAAGTATATTGTTATTGAGAAATTTAGACTTACATTATTTTCATTTGAAGCAAACTACAACAGGAAGTAAAGGAAGACAAAGAGTAACCCATTATATACACATTCTTTATACCAGTTTCCTTCTAGTCTGAAAGGTTCTTTAAGTGAGAGTGATACCTCATGGTAAATACATATTGTAGGTCTCAAGCTGCCTTTTGTATATTTGGTGACTGAACGATATCGTCCATGATATACTTAAAACTATAAGTATCCATCTCATGCAAAGCTCTAGATCTGTAAACAGGTGAATTTGACTTTCTATTTCGATCCTAATGGTTAATTGATCTCTATGTTATACGTCTCTCGGTTTATGGTCTTCCAAATATTTTGATTTGATCGACACTGAAAACTTATTTGTCGAAACTTACAGTAAGATGGTTTCTAATGATACATGTACTTCATTGTACCGATTTCATGTATTTGGCTTCAAGTATTTCACTTATTTATATTTTATACAGGTAATCCTGATTCAAAAGAGTTTGATATCACGTTGATGATTTGCTTGATGAGAAATCTTAATCTAGTTGTTCCACCATCTTTAGGATTCGACCAACTACCACCACAACATGAGATAAGTGATGGTGCTGACCTTGCCAGAATAAAGCACTAGAGAAATTATCTGGCACATTTAGATGATACCAAGATAGATAACTCTGATTTTACCCCAGGCTGGGTAGATATAGCAGATGTAAGTAAAACAAAGCAAATAACTCACTTTCTCTAATTTCTGTCCTGTTTTCACCTTTCCTGAACAGTTGGAGAAATACGGTTCTCCTCTCTAGAGGGAAAGTTGTTCTCGGCATATGATTGGATGAAATTCAATTATGACCGCAAATATATTTGCCGTCTTGCGGCTTTGCCATTGTGATGTCATGAAAAAAGGCGACCATGCCTGATGACGTCACGCTCAAAGAACGCATTTATTTCGGATCACCAGAAAAAGGGGGGGATCATGTTTTTTGTCCAAAATCTCCTTACAATCATTAGAGAAATAAAATCCACAACCGTATCTCCTGAGAAAACGACATTTTTACACTCTCGATCGTTTCTCACTCGATACTGTTTGGGATTCTATATTTATCTTAGTCATGACAAATAAATAAGCAGTTTTATGCACAAAAAGTCTGAAACGGGCACTTTTTGCACTGAAAAGTGCTTAAAAGTACCCAACCACTTTCAACTTGTCTAAAAATTTACTAAATTAGTCTGGACAAAAGTCTAAGTCAGTTTGAAATGTACTGAATATCTATACCCGTTTCAACGAGGATTAAATTGTACTGAAAGCGTCTAGCCTGACTAAACCATTATGGACTCGTACTGAAAAAATCTTGACCATTCTGCTTCTGTACTGAAAATGTCTTGACCTGTCTAACCCAGTCAGAATATGTATTTAAAAGTCTAAATGATTCTGCACCTACACTGAAAAAGTAATTACCGTTCTGGACCAGTCTGCACATGTACTGAAAAAGTCTCGACCTGTCTGATTAACTTATTCCTAAATGAACCATGTCATATTGATTGCAAAATGTTCATCAATAGTGTTAATAACTGTTATATATTAAAGCATAAAAAATTCAAAATTCAGAATATCAGCTAGAAGTACCAAATGAGGTACAGAAAAATAATATACTGTATAGCAACCAACTAAATTAAGTGCAAACACACGAAATAAATTTAAAAGGGGAAAAGAAAGGACAACATTTCGTTTTGAATGTAGTCTTTTTTTCTGCATGCTGTTTTTATTTAATGTCATTGTTTTTCTGTCTTCTCGATTTGTCCATGTTTCTAGAGCTTGAGTTTTGTAATTGTCAATCTTTTTACCATTCATATTCTACTTCCTTTTTTTTATGAACTGAAAAATCTTGTTAGATTATGTCTCATGTGTTGTATGAGTTATGTATGTTATGTTAAACAGGCGCTTGGGGCCGTCTTTAAATTACTATGAGGTATGAGCATAGCTCATGGTTGAAGGCTTCATAGTGACTTCAAGATGAGGATCAACAGTAAAAGCGTTGTTCCTTTCTTTGATTTAATTATGTACTTGTAGATACTTTGTTCAAGTGCATTTACTTCATATCCTTTAATTGTTAATTTATAACGATTGATGTTTAGCTTGAGTATTATGACATATTCATTGTGATATGTGTTTTATAACACATGGAACATGTGGAAGTATTATGTTGGTTACATGACATGTTTACATAACCATGGGTGAATGATATGTGTATTATGACATGTGTAACGTAACATATGGAGTTTGGTGTATGACATAAAGTGTTTTGGCGTATATATTTTAAATTTCAAATATGACATGGGTATCATAACTTCTATAATGACTTGTCATTGTGTATCGTAAAATATAGAGTTTTATATACGATATGTGTATGATACAAGTAAGTGTTTGACGTATTTATTTTAAAGAAGTATGGGCATTAAGGCTTGACTTTTGTTCCTTTGTTGGGTCATTTACTGAATATTCTCAGGTGTTGTCGAAAATCTTTAAAGGTGCTCTCTGGTACGTGTAGTTATAATATATAACATTAATATATGCCACATTAGTAGTATAGGGGAGGTTCTAAAGTCGTATTTGCGGTGGTGCGTTGCCATAGGAACACGAAGTGTTGGTGATCTCTCCGTCATATCCTATTTATTGTTCGGTGGAGCCGGCGGAGCGTTGCCATGGGAACACGAAGTGTTGTTGATTCCTTCTCCAATCCTAGAAGTCACCATTTATCGAGTGTCTTCTTTCAGGTCCGCGTTTATATAAGGGAGATAACTCGTGTATTGAAAAAAACCCACTCTGCATTTATAGGGGCTTGTGACCCTTAATGTGAAACATATAATTTTATACATATCTCTAACATTAGCTGCATTAAGTTTTTTGGGTTGCAACTTCCGGTTTGTGACGTCATCAAAACATTCCAATCTTAGAAAAATTGACTAAGTTTTTTTAAGCCCTTAGCAACCATATTAACCGGAAATGATATGATTAATTAATAGAAGACTGAACAGGGATGTTTTGGAGGTGTGTAGGAGTGCTGACTCGGGTCAGTTCATTTTGTAAGAAGGTTTCTGATTGGTTGACTTCCACAACAAGATAATCTAAGAATTTAAGAATGTACACCACCACAACCACCACCCCCTACACCAGCAGCAGCAGTAGACTTACACTATTTTCATCATCATCAATAAGACGTCATCATCAACATCAGCAACAGTAGCAGCAGCAATATAATGATATGACGTCATAATCAACATCATCAGCTTCATCATCATCATCATTATCAGCAGCAGCAGCAGCAATTATACCTCATATCTGGCGCAGCAGCAGCAATATAGTGAAATAAGCACGCGAGCACTAACAAAAATATACTAGTGAGCAGCTCGTGAGTCGTGTGGGCTTACTCGTGAGTCTGAAGTATTTAAAACTTCGATAATTAAAGTTTCCTCATTCGTTCAACGAATCTCAAGGGGTGAAGACCTCTGGAATGTATCACTTTGATAGCTGTAATTATCATTCTAATAGACAGTTCAATCTTCTGCGTCACTAGCAATCGCGTCATAATACAGAGCAAGAGATGGACAAACAACAGGATATGGAAACGGACTCTAACATGTTCGAAGATAGTCATGTTAGTGAAGAATCTGAGTATACCACCGATGAAAGATCTGATGAAGAAGACTCAGACTGGGAATCACCATGGAATATTAAAGTAAATAAAGTCACTAATGCAAATCAGCCCGAATACGAAGAAAAGGTGGAAAAGTATACAGACGCCGGACATGAGGAGGATAAGGCACGAAAACTTGGATATAAAAAAATGTTCCCGGAATACAGGGAAACGACGAAAGATGCTTATCTCAATAGTGTATTCTGGATGGAGGATATGCGGAGAGACCCAGTGCATAGAAAAATCAAGAAAACGGTCCAAAGTTTGAAAGAAGAAGAGGACTACGATACTATAGAGGCCTGGAAGTATGCTGTAGAAAAAAGAAGTATCTGTTTGATGGAGTATTAAAAGTTTTTGACCCACCATCGACTGAAGACACAAACGACTCCATGTAAAAGATAAATCAACGACATATGGGATGGGAGGAAAGGGGTAATGCAGCCTATAACTATATAGTTATAGCCAGTCACAAGCCTGGGAAAATGCAGAGTGACTCTTTTCGCAGTTTAATGAAATGAGAAAGTGAAAATGCTCTTTTATCAAAGTCCCAATCGTGTTTTTTTCTTATTTTATCTCACCACCACCACCACCACCACCACAATAGTCTATCATCCCGCCACCACCACCACCACCGAATACTGAAATGAGCACGCGAGCACTGTCAAAATAATACTCGTGAGTTGAATGTTCATAATTGTAATCAACTCATAAGCAGCATTAGTAAACCACAAGTTATCCCGTAGGGGTTTCGAAAAGGCCAATAACTCTAATAATAAGGAATCAAGGATTCTCTCCAATAGTAACTTAGGTTAGGGATTTCGAAAAGGGAAATACTCTAATAATAAGGAAATATAAGGATAAAATTGGAAATATTAATAGAGGTACATAACGTACTCCAATAATATGTTAGGGATATGGTTAAGGTTAACGTTAGGACAAGAGTTATGGTTAATGAACTAGAGTTAGGGTTAGGGCTTGGTTAGGTAATTTATCTCCCCTATATGAACGGAGACTTGAAAGAAGACACCCTATATTTAAAATTAATTAAAATATATCAATTTTAAACTTCCAGTGGCACGTGCGTAATGTTATACGGTTATACAGCATCCTTACGGGATGCTACGGTGATTTATCACCACATTTCCGACCAATATGGCGATATAAGGAAAATAAATGTCCACTTCTATATGCTTCTCATGCGCACTCCTATACACTTCCATAACATCCCTGTTCAGTCTTCTCTTGATTCATCACATCATTTCCGGTTAATATGGTTGCTAAGAGCTTAAAAAAAACTTAGTCAACTTTTCTAAGATTGGAATGTTTTGATGACGTCACAAACCGGAAGTTGCACTCCAAAAAACTTAATGCAGCTAATGTTAAAGATATTTATAAAATTATATGTTTCACATTAAGGGTCACAAACCCCTATAAATGCAGAGTGGGTTTTTTTCAATACACGAGTTATCTCCCTTATATAAACGCGGACCTGGTTACTTCTAGGATTGGCGCAGGTATCGACAACATTTCGTGTTCCCATGGCAACGCTGCGCCGGCTCGCTCCACCGAACAATAGGATATGACGGAGAGATCACCAACACTTCTTGTTTCTATGGCAACACACCGCCGCACAGCACCACCGCAAATACGACTTTAGAACCTCCCCTATACTACTGACATCTGTATGTTTTCTGACTTATAAGAAGTCGAACATGGCTGTAAATAGCCGTTTATGCCCATTTTATCTATTTTACAGTGTTTTAGGAGATGACACTACTCAAAGAACACCGAGAACCAGAACTAAATTTTTGTTGAGAATGTATAATCATTTGCCACTCAAAATGGCTGTTAGTTTATTTTTGTTCAACGAATTTTAACAAAAACCTACCAAAATTGTCAAAATCTGAAAAAAATGCATTCAAGCGGCAAATTCAGTGGCTGAATCTTCTATATAAATGTACGAAAATGCATTTGAATTGATTTTGTTGTGATAGTGTATATAACAGATGACCTGTTAAAGCAGTTTCGAAAAGATAAAATGCCTTTGCAAAATAAGTATGATGAAGGAAATAAACTCACAGGAAAATGTACATACCTCTTTCAAATATGACATGAGTATTATAATCTCTTTTATGACTTGTGAATGTCAACAGAGATCCTAATTTGTTTCTGTTGAATAGGCTGTCGGTAGATTAGGTGAAGACTTTGGATCAGTCAAACAAAGAAATAATGCTGGACATTAAAAAGTCACAGGGAGAGATGCAAGAATTAAAAGAATCATTGGATGACACTAGGAAAGAAGTAGCATCTCATGGAAAGTCTAATAAAAAGATGAAAATGTCAATTGCGCAAATTAGAAAAAGTATACTAGTCTTTCTATCAAGCATGTAGAGGAGACAAAGACATTTAAAAAGATGAAAATGTCACATGACACCCTGAAGCCTTAAAAAGACTTTGACAATCTAAAGATAGACAATGAAAAATTAAAGACAGTTCAAGATGATCCAGTTCCACGGTTTCTTAGAGGTATATTGTGTAGGTTTATAGTTAGTGTAGAATACAGGTTTTCCTACTCTCAGCTGTCTTTTAAATGTGCACGCGACCTTTTCAAGCAATTGGCGTTGATTAAACCTGTGCCAGTGGCGGATCCAGACTTTCTGCTAAGGGGGGGCCCGACCAATATTTTTTTCAAAAGGGGGGGCCCGGAACCCAATTTTTTTAAAAACCCCTAGGAATTTTAAATATTTTCCGACCTAAGGGGGGGGCCCGGGCCCACCCGGGCCCCCCCCTAAATCCGCCACTGTATGCAAATTTTATATTATTGCTAACCTTGCTATATAGGCCATTGCCATCATCGCCATCATTTTTAACTTTTTTGTCCTAAAAAACTACTGAACGAATATTTGTCAAAGTTGGTTTGAATCATCACGAGGGTATCTATATTCAATTTCTGATTTTTTAGTCCGACAACCGAACAAAATGGCTGTTGTTAAACGAACATAGGTGTAAAATGCTGCTGTTCTTTTGTAAATTACTCATAAACCGTTACAGATCTAAAAACTGTTTTTATAGACATGTTAGTGAAACATTTCTTAATGAAATAGTCAATATATAACTGAAAAAAATATTTATTATATTTTCTTCTCAAAAATAAGATTTTGTTCATTACTTGCAATAAAAAAAAAACAAGTATGGGAGTGTGCCAAAGAACCAAAGAGCCTGACCTAACCTTAACTGGCTATTGTCATACTAATTCTGTCACAAGGCACTTATTTACATGCGTGATGAAGAATTTAGATATAGACCTAGTATTTGCATGTAAAGATAAACATCTTCATAATTTGATTGTTATTTTCATATCAAATAAAAGCCATTGGCCACTTGGAATCTATATATGACAGTGATGGTTTGCTTTTATCACATGAAGTTTACTGAGAAGAAATTTGGAATGCAAATTACATTTAAATTTAACAACAATTATACAAATATATGTTTCTTGAAAATATTTTAACATGTATTTTATTTGATTTTTTAAAATTTTTCTTAGTGTATTTATTAATTCTTATATTCAAATCGTCATGATTCTTTTTATGTCACCCCAGAGGTAGTCCTGACGACATATTGTTCTATGTCCGTTCTCTATTTTTACTTTGTCGCCCAGACGTAGTAGGGACAACATATTGTTATTGGTCTGGAAAAGTTTGTCCGGCCGAGTTCTCAGAGATGCCAGGACAGAATCAATTCAAATTTGGCACAAAGCTGGATCTCCATGAGTAGATGTGCATAAAACATTTTTTTTTCAAAATGGCCGATATTTCAAAATGGATCCAATAAACTATTTTTGTTTAACAAAATTTCGCAAATGGACCTTCAAACACCCGGAATTACCTCTTAAACCACAGGAAGGAATCTATCCAAAAATAAAATGTCAAAATTGCCGCCATTTTCAAGATGGAAGACAAATACTCAGTGTTGTCTGATTGAAAAAAATTATCTGAATTTTCTCGTTTGCCATTTGTATGAGTAATTTCATATTTAATCAAAAGCTTAATTATGATGAGTGGTACCTTTCATGAAAATTTCGGATTCAAAATGGCCGTCATTTTCAAGATGGTCGCCTTTGCCCTTCAAAATCAGGCTTCAACGTCTTTTGAAAATCAGCAGTACATACTACAACCACTTAGTCATCAAGATTTAAAAATTTACCTTTTGAGCTATAGACTAGGCTATCTAGTGACGATGTATGGTCCCCATGCTTGCCTACCGGCACATCGATCCCCCTCTGAGACCCCCCTTGTATTCCTTTTTAGTCCCCAGCTGCACGCGATAAATAATCATTTTTTTTGCCCAGAATATATTTTGTTCAATAAGCCCATATTCTTATCCTAGAGCCTAGAGCGTTAAAACACCCTCCTGTAGCCCTGAAAGGTGGGAGGGGTGCAACAAGCCTCAAAAGGCTTGTAAATGAAGGAAATTATAATGAGTTTTACCTAATTTCAGATTTTTTCATTCTAGGCACAAAGTTGGACAATCAAAAGGAGATGTGCATGCATCGACAAAAATTTACAAAATGGTTGCCGTTTCCAAGATGGCCACCAAAATACGTAAAAATTTCCACTTTGACCGATTTCAATGAAAATTGATTTCTGGGTAGATTTTGATAGTGCGAACAAGTTAGAATCATCGAATTGGTTGTCAGGGACGACATCAGCTATTGTTTGCAATTGCAAATCTAGTTATTTTTATTACGTATTCTTTCTTTCTTTCAATGATTTTTGTTCGGCTTCGTTCTCAGAGATCCCTTGACAGAATTCTTTCATATTTGGTATAAAGTTGGATCACCTTATGGAGTTGTACCTATATTGAAAAAAAATCAAAATGGCCGCCATTTCAAAAATGGCCGCCAAAATACGTAAAAAATTTCAACTTTGTTAGATTGCAACGAAAATTGATTTGTAGGTAGATTTCGACACTGCGAACAAGAAAGAATCATCAAAATGGCTGTCAGGGGCGACATCAGCTATTACTTGCTATTGCAATTTTTTTTTTTGAACTGTATTGTCACCAATTTAAACATGGTTGTTATAATATAAATTGTGAAGAAATGAGCACTATTATAAAAATAAGTTTGTATATAAAAGATCTAAAAACTTTGACATGTAGTCAAAACAATTCGCATGATGAGATCTACCAACCCTATCATTTTGTAGAAAATTGGAAAATAGGTTTTGGAGTAATTTTCTGTTTTCCGTGAAATGTTCGATTGCTTTGTTATTTGTTTTTGTTTTTTTTTCGGTGTTTTGGTTTTTTGTTTGTTTGTTTGGTTTTGTTTTGTTGTTGTTTTTTTTGTTGTTGTTTTGTTTTGTTTGTTTGTTTTTTGTTTTTGTTTTTTTTGTTTTTGCTTTGTTTTTTTTTTTTTTTTTTT